>CM046043.1:5599799-5832299 GCA_025215565.1 Flaveria ramosissima | reverse complement strand
AATGGTTCAGACTGTTTGTTTCGCGAGCAAATGTCTGAATGGTTCAGACATTTGCATCTGAATGGTTAAGCATTATACTAATGGTGAATGGTTAAGATGACTAATGTTGAATGGTTAAGACCTCTTATATGAATTGGTCAGACATTTGTATTTGAATAGTTAAACGATATACTAGCTTTTAATGATTCAAACCTCTTAATGGTTCAGCATTTAATGGTTCAGACCTCTTATTGGTTCAACATTTAATCATTCAGAAGTTGTCAAACAACCCCTAAGTTGAATAAGTTTAAGTAAAGTTAACCCTAAATTTAGTTGTGAATTTCATAACATACAAAATACCATCGTGTAAGACCATGTTAACCATATAAAAAGAAACTTGCTATTTTATTTTAAAGCTCAGCGTTTATAGATATTTTAATATTTTATTTTTACGTTTATGTTTAATTTTTTTATATCTTTACATTGGTAAGCTGTAGATTTAAAATGAAAAGTGAAAACATTTCTATCTTTTCTTACAATTTAGTGGAGGGAACATTTCTATCTTTCCGTGTTGTCATATATGACAAACACATTAGTGTTGCTAAATGCTTTACCCTGTTATCTTTCATTAGCTTTATTAAACAAATAAGTAGTTATATCACAGTAGAAAATAAAACCTAATTTTAGATTGGACCAAGATCCATTTTTTTACTATAAACTTTCACAGGTAGGGTTGAGAATTGTGATTATGTGAAAAGTTTACGTCAAACATGCAGTTTTTTATCGTATATAAAATAATAATCATAATCGTACACGAATCGAATTTCACATTGATTTCTGGTTGATAAATTATTATTTTGGATCAAAATGTAAAACATAATATCTCCTTTAAAGTATACTCTAACGGATCTAGTCATTTAGTGTTTCTATATAAAAATTTTAGTGAATGTGTCCCGCTAGAGTATATAGAAAACAAGTATCGGATATTATCTAATATATAGTTTTGGGAGGCATAACAGATAATGATGCAGTGAGACCTATGTAGACCTATTGCTTCGTCGGATAACAGTTAAAGTAATTTGGGAAGTATACTCGCGAAGTTGGGGTGAAACATTCTTAGATAGATATATATTTGAATCAAAGTCTTGAGGGTTTGAGTATTAGAAAATTAATTGCATCTCTTTGATTAGCTAAACATTTATGACGTTTTGAAGGGTCAAAATGTGATGCTAGCTAGATCCATAGTGTCACAATGGATGTTGGCTTATATTTATTAGGCCCAAGAAGTCCAATATCGAAACTAATAACTTCATGTGTCCATTGATCCCAAGGCATGGCCCATGTCAATAATGTGTATTTGTGTGTCAATTTTAGCTCAACGAGTAATTAGATCCCAAAGTGCATATAGGTGCAAAAAGTGTTGGAATGGTGTCATTCAAATCGTTGATGGTATTGTATATGCGTGAGTTCGTTGTTCAAAAAGTCTAGTACTTACATTATTCAGGTTGTAAAATAGTAGGTCAACTAAACTAAGTGGTCTAGGTCGCAAAATGTGTTAAGCGGGTTGCCAAGTTGTGATAGACGGGTTACATGGGCCGTTAAGGGGTTGACTACGGGTTTACTTCTAATTAAACATGTATGTCTGAATACGACCGTTACTTGGACTTAAAAATATTGATTCCTCAATTTGTGATCTCTGAACATGAAATCAGTGATCCAATCTAAACTTGTTTATATCATCCTCAACTAATTCAACACTTGGTATATAGATGATATCCTGCAAAGTAGAAAATACATATACAATAGTTTAGAGACATCTCATAAAGTTATGTTTAATTTGGATTATCTAGCCGTATCAAGATTATGGGTTTGTGAGTTTTTTAAGTTAGTTTGACCAACATAGAGTGGGATTTTACAAGTTGTTATATACATTAATTGTTAACATAATCACAAATAGAAAAGCTTTTCTAATGGAAATACAAGGTTTAGTTATAATATTGTAAATTTTAACATAGATTGTATTTTAGTAAAACTAATCCAAAATAGGAATTCGATGTATTAATTAACCAAATTGGTCAACAATGGTTTTGAATGATAAAAATAGCTCTGAAACATAAGACTTGCCGTTTGTATTCCGTAAATTCAGTGACTAGTCAGTTGACACAGATGGTAGAAGATGAATCACGACCTGATGAGTGTATTGGGGGCATATGTTTCCTATGTTACCTTCTCCCATGTGTCATCTTGATATCTGTTGACATCATTGGATTTGAACGATGACCCAAATTATGTGTTAAAATGATTAAATAATCATTTGGGTTGTGGAGATAAAAAGATATCTTACATTGTTTTGATATTGATTAGTCATTTCTTAATTTTTGTTTGAACAATATGTATGAAATTTTGTAGATGAAAACTTATAAATATAAACAAATAGGTAGAATAAAAGGGGCGTGGTTAATATAAAGACATTTCAAACATTACACGAAAATAAATGACTTATGGTATCTTTCGGATGATACACAAAATTTAATAGGATATGCAAGAGTGTAATAATTTATAATTGTATACATATAAAGGGAAACATATACACATATATATAGCTGACATATGAAATAGATCATGTATTTCATGACTTTTTTTGGTGAGTAGGTACAAGTATATAAAGTAGATAGTCTATCTAGCCGTATTAAGATTACGTGTATGTGAGTTCGTTAAGTTAGTTTGACCAACTTTAACATAGAGTTGGATTTTACAAGTTGTTATAAACAATAACTGTTGACATAATCACATGTAGAAATGCTTTTCCGGTGAATATGCAAGGTTTAGTTACAATTGTTGTAAATATTATTAGAAATTGTGTTTTAGTAAAACTAATTTAAAATAGAAATTCGATGAATTGATTAACCAAATTGGTTAACAATGGTTTTGAATGATAAATATAGTTTTGAAACATAAAACCTAGTGTTGTATTCCATAAATTCTAGTCAGTTGACACAAATGGTAAAAGATGAATCACGACCTGATAAGTGTATTAGGGGGCATATGTTTTCTATGTCACATTCTCGCATGTGTCATCTTGATAGTTGTTGACATCATTGGATCTACATGATGACCCAAATTATATGTTAAGATAATTAAACAAACATTTAAGTTATGGAGATAAAAAGATATCTTACATTGTTTTTAGTCATCTTTTTTTGCTTGAACAATATGTATGAAATTTTGTAGATGAAAACTTATAAATATGAACAAATAGGTAGAATAAAAGGGGCATGGTTGATATAAAGACATTTCAAACATTACGCGAAAACAATGACTTATGGTATCTTTCGGATGATAACAAAATTTAGTAGGATATGCAACATTGTAGTCATCTATAAATGTATACATATAAGGGGATAGTCTATCTAGTTCTAAAAGCTTAACTGCAAATGTTAATGAGAATAACAAGAAACATCAAATCCCTCTTCTTTATGGTAATCAAAACTTAGCATTTATGAATCCATTATTCTTTTTAAACAAAGAGACATGAAACAAATATGAAAGAATGCTACCTCATACACAATTGATTCAACCGGATGGTTTAGAATTCAACAAACGAAACCAAATGGTATGCAAGTTACAAAACAATAAGAAGAAACTATCTTTATTATTTTGATATTTACGCTTCTTTCATCGATGTGAGTGACACATGACTTATTGGGATGATCCTTATCGAAAAGAAACTCATGAAAGAAGAAAATACAAGGGTACATAGTGTCCTTTCTACAAAGACCTAGGTCTTGATATGGACAAAAAGAACATAAAACAGCTCAAAAATTGCATTTGTGTTAAAGAGTATAAACCAAAAACAAAAAACTTACACAAATAAAAAAGGTAGGATAAGGGGGAAAAACAACAAGGAAGAGAGAAAATACGAGTGTGCTAAAACCTACCAATGGAACAGTGTAGGATTTTTAATAGGATGGTGTTACATTGTCACATGAGATGAAGATGTGAAGAGATATTCTTCTTTACTTCTTAAGCACTTCGAGTACATGCTTTCGTGTATGGATATCCTTGGTCCTACCAAAACTTTCTTTGTGGTTTAAGTATCTGACTTTGCATTCTAAAAAAGTAAATTTGACACTATTCATACGCGCATATGTTTGCATAACACTCTTACAGTCTTATTTATAGAGTTTAACCTACCTATTTTGTTTTCTACGTCCTTATCTTAACCTTGGTTTTAAAAAAGCGAGAAGCGCACCAAGGCGACAAGGTCTAAAACCAAAGCGCAAAGCCCGAAGCACAAAAGTGGATGGCTTTTCGTACGCGAAGCGCTAAGTGTTTATATAATTTTTTTGATATAATCTTATAGGTTTTTAGCATCCCCACCTAAAATATAGCTATAAATAATATTTATATATGCTTTAATGTATAAATTACATGTATGTATAACTTCTTTAGCAACATTTATAGCACTTTTAAGCAAAAAAACACCCCCTGTACAAGAAGCGCGCGCCTCGAAGGGATATTCCCCCAAAAATCGCGCTTTTCTTGTGCTTCTTGTACAACATACGCCTTGTGTTGCAAAAAGCTCCAACCCTCGCCTCAAGAGTTGCCTTACGTCTAGGCGCACCTCAGCCGCACTTTTTAAAACCAAGATCTTAACTCCTCGGTTAGTATGGCATACCTGACATTCATTCCTTAGCCTTGCTTTCTTGGTAAGCTTTCAGGCAAGGATCCTCTCTAGTGAACACCTTTTCAATGGGCGTTTAACTTTTGAGTTTATCCTTCCCCGTCATCAGATACTCAAATGAAAGCATACCTAATTTCATTAATAAACTTTTAAGTAAATATCTTCAACAAGCATTTAACTTTCACATTCTAAATAACATCTAAATAACAGTATAACGTTAACACAATACCTGATGTTAGAATAATACGTCTGAACCGGTAATTCGGTAAACCGGTCTTGATTTTAACCAAGTATCGGGCATGTTTGGGTTTGCTTATTAAAACAACTTATTGACTTATTGACTTTTTTAATAAGTTAATAAGTTAGTATGGAGTGACTTATTGACTTATTTCTCTCACAACCATTATTTTGCCAAACACTATAAAATGACTTTTTAACTTTTTAAAAGTTAATAAGTTAATAAGTAAGGAAAAAAAGCACTCCCAAACACCCACATCATATATTTTTGAACAAATAAACTCCCTTTTACTTATAGCTATAGTCAAAATCATCAACACATTATCAATTTCAACAACTCTTATCATGCCTTTCTTCAAAACCATTAATCAAATCACGTTCAAACAGATTCAAACATCACTATCTACCCCAAATAACCCTTGATCTACGATCTCTCTGTGTGTGTGTGGGGCACCAAACAATGCAGAAATGGCTCAGCAGAGGCAATCAGGAGGTAGCTTCTTCGACAAGCTTCGTACCGATCAAGTTTCCGTCGGAGTTCGTACCGCCGGCGCCGGCGCCGGCGGCCACCACTACAAGCAATCACGCATCGGTCATCACCGCCGATTCCGACACCGGAGGGTTTCTGTTCGTGCGTTTGTGCTCGTTGTTCTAACGCTCATATTCGTCGTATCTGCTTCTGTTTTGTTCTTTCTTTCTAGAGATGATAAAGGTGTGTTGTTTTTATCTCTGTGGTTTGATTCTAGGGTTTGTATGGATTTTGAATCTGGGGTTTGTTGGATTTGTGGTAGTAGTTGGGGATGTTGAAGGGGGGTTGAAACTGTAGAAAGTTAATGTATTGTGTCTAGGTTATGCTCTGTATCTGAAGAAGATGTTGATTTGATTGGGGTTTAGTGGGGTTGTTTCTCTGTTTGAGATTTTGATTTGTTTCTACCGAATTTAGCTTAGATTTGTGCTATTGGTGGGAAAATGCTGAAGGAAATATTGAATTTATTTCAAGTTTTTGGTGCTTAAAACAGATTGAAGAAGGTGTTTATTTCTTATTTTGGAGACATGGGGGAAAGGGGGGTGGGGGGATTTAATTTTTTATCTTTGAGGTATGACCAATCTTTATGCTTGATGGTAGATCTAAGATGTTACTCATAGGGATATGTTCATTTGACGGTTGACGGTAGTGCATTTTTGTTAAGAAAAATGACAACTTTGCTTAACATTTGTATTTCTGTGCAGATAAGGATGATATTACTGCTGAAACTGATGAATATGGGAGTGATCTGGACTTCCTTGCAAATGTTACACGTACACGAAGATCAAAGATCCTCAAGTTTGGTCATGGTTTTGTTGGGCATGGCCGTGACTCTAGGTATTGGGATAGGGATGATAGGAGAAGAGATGAAGATTATGGTGAGGATTTAGCGGGTGATTCTGAAAGTGGTGTGCATGATGAAACTCTTGTTAATGACAGTTCAAAAATAGATGATAGACGGAAGAAGCTATCTGAAGAAAACAGGAGGAGGTCTAATCACAGGGTAACAGGTTTGTATAACGAAGCAGGGCGTAATGAGCTGAAGATGTATGAAGCAGAGTACGAGGCCTCTTTAAAGGGTGTCTCAGTATCTAAAAAGGAAGGTGAAAGCACAAATCATCTGCCAGATGGTACAAATAAACAAAAACAAGATGAAGATGATTTGGATGATGAGTATAATGATGAGATTGATATGCATGACATTCAACTTGAAGACTATAATGCTGGTCTAGGAAACGACCAACATTCTGTTGTGAAAGCATCTCAAAGTGTAGATGGTGGAGGGAATTCAGGCAAGGATGATACTGAGGTGACAATTGACGAAACTAACCATGGTTTATCTGTGGACGATTTGGACTCTGACAAACTCAAGACTAATGCCAGTGTGGTTGATTCCTCAAGAAGGGTCATTTCTGAGAGGAAAATTGCTTCCAAAAAGAGGACAAAGCGACGGAAATATTCAGGTGTAACATCTGATCTTGCCTAAACAATATTAGGGAGTTGTAATGATGTTGCAAATATGTTATCTTTTTCTGTTGAGGCTAAATGATGGCAGCACCTCCTTATAGTTTAGAAAAAGGATCAACGGTTGTGTAGGATAGGAGAAGGGGGGGATCCATAGAACAATTTTAGCGCTTTTATATTTCATATTACCTTGTTGTGACTGTTCTCTTTTTGCTTTTTGGTGTTTTTTGCATCACTAGTGGGGAGGTGAGGGCTATATATTGGATTGGAATGAAGGCTTTAATTGCTTTATTTTTTGTTTTGTGTGGATATAGTTTGGAATGGAAGTCTTATTTAACCTATATATTGGATTCCGTAGTTGCAACAGAAATACACTTCAATTTGACATCATTCTCATGGTATTAGGGATTTATATCAAATGTCACTTTTATACGGTATATTAAATGTTTTCGAATACAAATTTTGAGGAATGGTAATATTTTGTGTTAGATGTTATGTATAACTACATTAACATTTAACTAATAAACTGTTTGTTTTTATGTTTATGTTGGTCATCAGTTTTTCTAATATCCGTAGGTGACTGCTTATACAAATTATATAAATATTACACAACTCCAGTTTTCTCTTCTTCCAAATCCTAAAAGATGATAATGCTATTTTCACTTTCTCTGCATACAAATATGAGATTTTCTTGCTTCTTAGTTGGTCTTTGTTATGTATAGATGTGAATTTTAAAGTACAAACGAACTAATGTTTCAAAATGTTCAAGGATTGACCAATATGAACCTTTACAATGTAGTATTAAGTGTTATCTTTTTGGCTTATTCTGAGGTGAATTCATTTTACTCTTCTTCAGTTGTGCATTACACTTTATTTGGGTCTTTAACTCTTTATATCAGGTGCTTGTGAGATGAAAGTACTAAATTCTACCATGAAGCTTGTGGAGCCTCCTGAAAACCAGAAATTTGCAAGATTTTCATTGAAGTACACAGAACAGGAAGAGAATATCAACAAGTTGGAACCATGGAATCCTCGATTTGCTGGGCATCAAAATCTAGAACAAAGGGAACGATCATTTGTCGCACATGATCAGACACTTAATTGTGGGTTTGTGAAGAGTCCTAAAGGATATCCCAGTACAGGATTTGACTTGGATGACGAGGATGAAGCATATATTAGTAGTTGCCATATTGCTGTTATTTCATGCATATTTGGAAACTCTGATCGTCTTAGATCACCCATGGGGAAAACGGTACCACACATACACCCCTTATCTTTACTCAATATTTTCCCTTAATTTTCAAGTAGCTAGTTCTTTAACAATAGTAGTTAGTCATGTGACATAGACACATATAGCGGTGAGATATAAACTTTACATGAAACCCTTTGACAGGAACCTTATGTGAGAAATGGCAACTTACTCCGGTAAGTGAAGTTCCTTCGGCCTATTAAGTGTCAGTAAAGACACAATTAGAGTCTTATCTATATGGTTAGTGTATTCTTTGCTAGTACTTGTACTTGGTACATAGCTAAAAGGGAGATAATGTTTTAGCGATAAAAGTTTCTTTTATTCATGTATGGGCTGTAGGCCTGCGGATTAATATTAGGCTGCCAGTAGAGGGTGCAAGCTACTTGGTGTATGTGTCTACTATCTTTCTAACATAGGATTACAGAAGCTTCTCATGTGGCTAACTCAAAGTTGACTAGCAAAAGATATTTTGGCAAGAAATTTCTGAAATACTCACTTTTGAAAAATTATTCTGCTTTTTCCTTATCTATCACAATGCATGCCCCTTGACTTGCATGGACACAATGTGAAGTTGTAAACTAATCAAGTTCGTGTGTCACTTTAATACTTAAAGGTGACCCTTTTGGAGGAAAGAAACATTATAAGTAATCTGGGATTCTATTCATCTTGATACAATGCTAGAATACTAGAAATGCATATGGAAGATAAGAAAGTTGGACATGCTTTAATACATTCTTGATTCTCATTCTCCTTTTAATCATATACTATTGGTTGATTTTTAGAATATTAACAAATTCTAAATTTTCTAATTCATCTACTTATTATTTTGCTTTACTAAATCAAAGATGGATACTCTTTGAAGGATAGAGAAGACATATCTATTTTTTTTAATGATGAACTCACACCCTTCCCCTAAATTTACTCCTAAAGCCACCTATTGCCCACCTTGTGGGACTTGAACCTGCACCAAGTTGGTTAGGATAAACATAAGATGCTACTAGGCCAAGAGACAATTGGCAGCAGACGTGTCTATTATCTTTATGATTATTAGCAATTTAGTTGAAATGAGGAGAACTCACTAACCAAGGTGAAATGTTGCTATAAAGAGATTTGGAAGAGCTTGTAGTTAAACCTTAAGTGGATTGCGTGTAACAGATCAATTCCAACATTCCCATTATAAGAACATTTTATTTGTGCGTATATCATTATTATATCTTTTTTGTGTATTCGAAGTTTAGAACTTCTTTTGGGAAATAAGCTGGCTAATGTCATCTCTCTTTGATTAGCATTATACAATCTATGTCAATGCTTTCCCTTTGCTCAAGAGGTTTACTACTTGGGCTTTGTAGGCCAAGATGATGTTTAAAGGGGAATTGATGAAAGTCAAAAGTTCTTTTTGGTTTTTGTGTTTACTTGTGTTGTCAGTCAAACAAATAAGAGAAAAGCAATAGAGATTCACATACAGTTTTGTTTGTGTTTCTTCTTTGGTTTATTAATTATCCATCTAATGATAATAAACATACCTCTCTGGATATATTGTTCCAAAAGGCTTGGATTTATGTTAACATTAGTTTATACACTCCATTGATTCACTTCTGTTATTTCCTCATTCCAGGTTTCTCGTATTTCAAGGAGAAACGTGTGTTTCGTCATGTTTGTAGATGATATTACTTTACAAACTCTTTCTTCTGAAGGATATGTGCCAGACAGAATGGGTTATATTGGTATATGGAGGATCGTGGTCGTAAAGAATCTTCCATACACTGACATGCGTAGAGTAGGAAAAATACCAAAACTTTTGGCACATCGTCTTTTTCGAAACGCAAGGTAATAATACTGATTCTAGTTCTATATTAACTTTTTATGTTGATCTTCGCAAGAGTTTCATGTTCATAACAATAATCTTGATGTGACAAAGTAGAATGTTGACTCCATTTACGAGGATGTTTCTAATAACCGGGTATGGATAAATGTTCCATTTTGAGCATGTTCATTTATATTTAGCATCAAAAGATGGTTTCAGATTAAGAACAATGCTTAGTGCTATGATGACGGTAAAAATAGTACAATAATTTTACCAGTTTAATTTCCTTAATCGCTAGGATATGAAAACTCTAAATACATTCTTTAGTAACCAGTAGCAAGTTTGAATCTTTTGTCATCAAAACTAAATGATTTTCTGAGCTGGATAGTTAGCAGTTTAAAGTTGGTTAACAGAGCATTGCCGATTTACTTTTTATGTATTTTATAACTTCAGCAAGTTACTTCCTTTTATTCTAAATATTTCATGTTCATGTGCATATTATTATTGCAAAATTTTCTGAAGTGTGTCTGTAAATTGCTGTCATTTTAACGAGTGTTTATCATACAACTCTCTTTTTCTGTGAAATCCTTGCAAATCAAGCTAATAGTTGAGACAATTGTAGTTAAATATATACTTATTATAAAACAATGAAGTCTTATTGGCACTATTTCGGTGTAATAAGTAGCCACAATATTGTAATTTTAAGCGCCTAAATATCCAGTTTAAAAAGGTTGTTTACTTAGATTGAAAAGGTTGCACTATTGATGTGCTTTTGTTGTGTGCTTACTGCTTAATGTTAATGTTGAGAGGAAGTCACTTTTTAAAGCATGCCCTAACTTCTATGAAATTATTCTAATCCTGTATGTGCACTGCAATACACAAATTGATTTATGGCAGTTTGAGATCAGAAAATATAGAATACCAAATATTGAGATCATTCCCAAGAAATAAACAAGAATGATCACATATATGGTACTTTGTTTTAAATGTATGACTATTGTAATCAGAGATAAGATGAAACTATTGAATTGAATACTTGTATATTTCTTACGTCTATCTACATCTTAGAATGGGCATGTATATATAGAAGGGAAATCACTTCTAAACTTAACCCCAAGGTCCATAGGGCTACATATTGGTCTAGTATATAATCTCACAATGTATCAACACTTCCCCTCAATTTTGATGCTCAACTTGGTACAAATCTGATAAATTTAGCTTTTGGGTAAAGGTTTAGACACCAGCTAATGGTCTCTGGTTCTGACAGATGTGTAATTGTCACATATTCAGCCGGGAAATGACAATCAACTTCTTTGTGTTTGGTTCTTTCATGGAATACTGGATTATTTGCAATGTGAATGAATGACTCATTATCCCACCATAGGTTCAATGGTTTTGGATGGTAAACCCAATCTCATTAAGCATATTACAAAGCCAAATGAGTTCACATGCAGTGTGTGGCATAGCCCTATTTATTTTTAATTCTCTTTCAAGATACAAGATTACCCCGGACGAGAATACAACTGTACTGGATCTCTTGTGTGTGGATCTCCGTTATAGTTGGCAAATGTAAGTCCTATCATGCGGTGGGCATGGTTTTGATATATGAGCCAAGACGGGAGTCCTTTCACGTATTTGAGAATAATCCCAATAACTTCTAAATTTGAAGTTCTTGGTGATGACATATATTGACTTATCACACTGAAAGGAAAGTATTAAGGTAATTTAGCGTCCAAAAAATCCTATACACTTCTCTTCAAGAAAGTCTCATCTTCCTATTTAGTCAAAGGCGACCTAGGCGCTCACAGTCCAGAGTAGCTGAGTAGGCAGTGATTGGCTCTGTCAGGAGCTAAATCCTGCCAAAAACCAGCCTGACTTGGTTTTCGTAGAAACAATTCGAGCACAACTTATTGTTCTTTATTGTGACTTGTCTTCCTTTATGGACATCTCCCTTGCCAATTTTTTTCACATGAAAGAATATGGGATGGAGAAAACCAAATTTCTTTTACCTCTTGGACTACAATGTAAAAACAAGTTATATCAGGTTTTTTATTCTATTTGTAGAGTAGTATTAAGTTTTAATTTTATTATTGCTCATTTTTTGTGCGTGCTGGACCTTTGCACCTTGAGTGTGCCTTGCGCTTTGACTACCTTGAGGAAGAATATGTAACATGTGATTAAAGAAATTTTTTTGCATATGAAGCATCTTATTAGAAAGAATGCATGCTTTTCAAAAGAGTATGCGACAAGAGAGAATGCCTTACACATATATAACATATGATGAGAGAATATGTTTCATGTATATTACAAGTTACATATGATAAGTGAGAATGTGGTGCGTGTATGTGAAGCGTAAGCATTTCGTGCCATTTGATGAGAGAGTGTATGCATAGCATATAGTCATACACAGCATATATGGTATACATATTTGGATTAGAATGTCTCTAAAATGTAATCTTTTAAGACAATATATTATTATTATTTTTTAATAGTTTAAGCAAGTAGCTAATGACATAAGCAACTTGTGGTGTTTTGCTGGCAGCAACAATGTTCATCTGTCGCCACTCCTGAACGAATGTTCCGTGTCTTTGTACTTACCAAATTACATATATCCCACCTGCTTGAAGTATAAAACAAATAAATAAAACACTTAATAACCTGATATCATCTTGAAGTTTCTGCAGGTTTTTTTCTTTCTTTGAGCAGGGATCTCTAAGCAGTTGTATGTATCAAATCTTTCAGGTACTCCATTTGGTTGGATAGCAAGCTACGGCTCCAACTGGACCCATTACTCGTGTTGGAATATTTCTTGTGGCGAAAAGGTCACGAGTATGCAATTTCTAATCACTATGATCGCCATTGTGTCTGGGAAGAAGTTGCTCAAAACAAAAAGCTCAACAAGTACAATCACACCGTAATAGATGAACAATTTGCCTTTTACCAGGCTGATGGCTTGACAAAGTTCAATCCAATGGATCCTCAAAAGCTTCTTCCAAGCAGTATGGATTTCTCCTCCTTTTTCTCCCTTAAACGTTAACTGTTTTTAATATATTTTGTTGTAACTTGTAAATTGTAACTTTCAGATGTACCGGAAGGTTCTTTTATTGTAAGGGCACACACTCCAATGTCAAACCTGTTCTCGTGCCTCTGGTTTAACGAGGTTGAAAGATTTACACCTCGTGATCAGTTAAGCTTCGCATATACATACCAAAAGCTAAGGAGGATGAACCCAGATAAGCCCTTCTATTTTAGAATGTTCAAGGTTAGATATGCTTATCATTCAATACATTATGGATCTTATCAATTTGTTATCTTTTACAACACACTTGTAAATTTCATGATCTTTGCAGGACTGTGAGAGGCGAAAGATAGCAAAGTTGTTTCGGCACAGGTCAGAGGAGACACGATACGCAGTTGCACAAGAGATCGAGTGATTCTATTTTTTGTGTTATTTTTGTTTTTCTTTCGTTTTTATACATGAATCACTGTTTCTCGGTGCTCAAGATCGTGAAAAGACGCGTATCTGCTGGTAACGACATCAATCATTGTATATTTTTCCATCTGAAGAAATAACAGAAGTGAATGATCAGTTACCAGTAAAAGATCAAAGAAGAGGCTACACAAATTCCAGCTGGATATTCTGTTCAATGCACTGATATTAAGTGATGAATCCTAGTGCATAACCACAAGGTGCAGCTGTGTTAAGTTTTGTACAAAATATTGGCCATGGCTTTTGTAAACTTTTTTTTTTCAAAATTCTTTTTGGACATTTTTGTTCTGTGTTTTATAGATATAACTAGATAGTTGGAAACTTATTTCATTATGTAAGAACTTCCAGACTGTAAACTAAGATCAATTTGTTTTTGGTCTTGCTGTTGTATTTTTTGGTTGTTTGAATTGGGAATTGGTCTACGACAGATGGTTTCAAGATAAGGGTGTATCCAGTGTTTGACTTAGCTCTCGTTTTGCGTAGAGATCGGGGATGAATAGCCTTACCTTACACTTTAGAAGACAAACTATGCTATTAGACTAGTTATGTTATCTTCACGGTTTATATGCCTTCTATGCTATAGTGATTACATAGTCTAAAATATAAATTAAAAACGATATTCCTTTTATGAAGATTTTTTGGTTGGTATTGAGTTGTTTTTTGGATGTTTTTTTAACGAAGTTGATACAATGACTTGAAATGGGTCTTGGAGTTCTCATAAAAAAGACGATGTATTTATCAAATCCCAACCCTCATTAAAACAAATAGTTTCTTGTAGCGGACGCATTTGATGACTTATGTTTGATAGAACTAGTGTTAATTTTCGTTCAATAAGATGTCTTTGATTTGGTGATGGTATTGAATCCCTACATCACACATTCACATCATTGTTGAATGTGTGGATTCTAACATATATAGTAAGAGAATATTAGTAAACTTTAATCTCTTTTCTTGTTTCATAATTCCTTCCCAAGTTTGCTTTTAGTTTGTACTATATAAATGAGTGACTTAAGAATTAAAATGAGAAAAAAGAGAACTTGTGATGGTGAAGGTATTCATTTTTTTTATCATCGTATTATTGTATTTTGTATGTTATAGATATATATCAATGTTATTTTGTCATCTTTTCGAAAAGTACGCATTTTTGTTGTTTTCTTTGCTCGTTCGTCTATCTATATGTACATATCTATGTATTAATGATGTATGCACATGTGCATAACAACGTATTTTTTGTTTTATGCACATATGCATGCATCTGTATCTTGTTAGATCCACATGTGCATGCCTATGTAAGTTGCTTGCCGAAAATTTTCCTCTTTAGAATTTGGCCCGAAATATTTGGATGTCTATCAAGACGAATTTTTACCACATATGGTTATCAAATTACTTTTTCCCTATCCTTAATGGCATATAATCCACATGTATATTACCTAATACAGGCAAGGATATTTTTTCTAAATAAAGTCTTAAAAGATGATAAAATGATGTCTAAAATGGAAACCAATCAATAATTTATCTAACTATAGAACCGAATATTATAACAAAATGTAGAAACAGAAACTTCCGTATAACCCAAATAAGACCATGAGTAATGGTTAATGCTCATTAAGGGGCATTTTCTGCCACATCAGCGTCAAGTCATCATTATTTTTTTGTTAAAAACATAAGTAATGGTTGATGTCCTTATAATGCCCCTTCATCATTATGGATTTGGTGATTTGGGGCGTTATAATAATAACGCTTGGGAGACTTTCTTTAAACATAACGCCCCACCGTAATGGTGATGAATGCATTATGTGACGTTATGTATGGGCTTAACGCCCCATTACACATGGTCTAAGGACAATAGAATGCATACATCTAAGACCATGAATAATGGTTAATGCCCATTAAGGGGCATTTTTTGTCCATCAGCGCCAAATCACCATTACCTTTTTGTTAAAAACATAAGTAATTGTTGATGTCCCTATAACGCCCCTTTATCATTATAGATTTGGTGATTTGTGGCGTTATAATAATAACGTCCCTTTAAACATAACGCCCCGCCATAATGGTGATTGGGGCATTCTGTGACGTTATGTATGGGTTTAACGCCTCATTACACATGATCTAAACATATCAAAAGTTCTAAACCATAAAGCACTCAAACAATCAAGTGCTGAATTAATTAATGTAGATAAGAAAATTTGCATCACATCTCTCTAGTTTACCATCAAGTCTGCCTCTATTCTCCAAATTTCTTGCAGGAAAAATTAAACAAGAAATAATATAACAAAAGCAAAACAAAATTTAAACGTCTTTATAGCGTTAAAAAAATAAACTCTGGCTTAAGGCCACCAAATTGTTAGGACACCAATTAAACACATTAATATATACGTAATATTTATATAAGTTTGCCATTTTATTGTTTTCTACAACGTGTTACCTTGATTTAGTGGTCATGTATACTTAATGACTTAAGAGCATCAAGTTCAATCCTCGTACCTTCGTCTTTTTATTTTATACATGTTTTTAATCATGGGCGGCCTTGAGGAGGGGCGAAGTGGGCGACCATTCAGGGTCCAATCTCCTCGGGGGCCTATAATTTTTAAAATTTTTCTATATTTTATATGTATGTATATATATTTTTTAAAAACAATGATAGGCTATTAAAAACTCAATAGTAATTTAATATGTTGAGCTATTGAAACTTAGGTTTCATTAACATTTTAATTAGTTTTAACACTACCAATTATTCAATCTAAACTCATTTCAAAAACTTTAGGAGTGTCTCACGGTTCACTTAAGTATGTAAATTGATTATTTCGCTACAATGCTTTTGTATATTAGTAAAACAATTATTGTCGTATCATAGATTTTTTACATACGTGTTATTGACTTTATATTATAGGGGCCTACTTTCTTCTACTCGCCTAGGGCCCAAAATTTTTCGAGCACTCTCAGGACCGGCCATGTTTTATCTTTTAATTCTTACATTTTTTGTATTTACTTTTATTGTTTACATGTTTTTTTTATTATTTTTATTATTATTTTTTTTTACCTTTTTACATGACATAATACAATGATTCAGCTAAACAAACCTCGTAAGTTGTTTCAAAGATCTACTTTTTTTAGTGGTTAAATCACCAAACTTTAGTATAATAAATCAGAATAGAACAACACCAGGCACTCATTGTAACTTTACTATAACTCCCTCTTGCATATTTTTTCATCCTTACTCCATCACATTAGTATACACATATTCAAATGTTTAACTCGATCCTCTAATACTTTATCATAATATATGGTTTTCTGTGACAGACTTGTATTGAGTCGACTTATTTGAAAAAGATCTTGAACTTTATCTCGCTTAGGCCCTCCAAAACTAGTGAGCTAACCGGCCATGATAGGTGGAGATGAGGGGCGATCGAAAGTGGTGACTGCGAGGCAACGATGACAACAAATGCAGTTGATTTTCGAGGTGTATCGGTCACAAAGAACAAGATGTGTTAACACTTGTACTTCTTTGGAGGATCAGAACCAAAAGAGTGAAGAAATAAAAATAATGAGAAGTGTAGGGTAAGGATTTAAACTTTCGTACTTTGATTTAAGAGGTGATTGTGTTAACTACTCAATCATGTATCATCATTAAATCTTATCATCTCCAATATTAGGCATTATGCGTTATCAGTACTCGACCATAGGTTACAAATATAACATATAAAGTTTCTTTTTTTACGAGTTTCTTGTGATATATACTAGTTCGTAGGCATATGTCCTAATTAACTAACATGCATTGCCTTTATAGAGTACGTTATTGATGGGTTGGAACCAAGAATATCATAGAATTATGTGGTTTTTTTTGACTCTTAACTTATTTTCTATTCTTAATTGAAATTCCTATATGTGTGCGTGTGCGTGAGAGAGACACTACTAGAAAATTGTACTTACTCTGATGGAATAGGCTGTCGTATTCACCACAAAGTTTTTTTTTTTATTGATAAATACCATAAAAATTCAACGTAATTTATGTTTTTCTCATAAAATTATAAAAAAAATAATAAAATAAATTGGTACCAGTACATTTTGTTATTTTGCTATGGACATCTAAAGGAAATGACACTGTTTCTTTTATAAAAATGGATTAGTTTAAGTTAATCGATTACTAACGGTTATTTGGTCTTTGCGTGTAACACCCGACCCCTCACACCAACAATATTGTCCGCTTTGCCCATGAGGAGCTCATGGGAGAGGTCACCAATTCCTGGATTGCTTCCATCTGAGCACGCTTAACTGTAGAGTTCTCCTCTCATCCACAGCGAATACGCACAAAACGCGTTGTTGATGTTAGAGGCAGGACATTCCTTATGAACCAGGAATCTCTCATGTTCACGGCCGATGTGGGATAAATGTAGGGTGTCACATTGCGGTCAGTTAAGCGATGGATGCTTGCTTTCTATATATAGTTTACTCCACACGTACTAAGGGTGTGCATGGTTGGATTTGGGCATAACCATTTCCCAAATCATAACCACGGGTTGCCTTTCGTTTTGTAGTTCTTTCGCATTGTCATGCTCTTCATCACTAAGTTACTTATGTTGTGTTTTTTGAAAGAAAATATTCCTTTTTATAAATATGGAGACTATAAAATTTTCAGAGGATGTACTTCACAGCCAGTGGCGGAGCTTGAATTATTTCGTAAGGGGGCGGGGGCGAATTAAATTTTTTTAAAGGGGGGAGGAACTCGATATTTATATAAAAATTTACACTACCGGGCAAAAAATTTACATTACCGGGCAAAAAATTTACACTACCGGGCTAAAAATATGAGGGGCGGCGCCCCCCCCCCCCCCCCTTTTACTACACAGTGCATAGCTCCTAAATCCACTTACCCATTAGAGAGAAAATCTTTCATTCACGAGTTTTAACTTTAAAGGAAAATAAAAATTAAAATCCTACCGTAGGCAAGAAATTTTAAAAAATTCACTCCGAAAAAAAAAAATATCTCGCCATGCATTTAAGCAAGGAATTTTAAAAGATCTCTCCAATGTCGAGTTAAAGTGAAAACTGAATATTGTTTATCTGTTGAATAGTTTCAAACTAAAGTTTTTTTTCCAGAATATCATACTATCTTTTAGTTTATTAAGAGCATTCAACCAAAAACTATCCATATTCTTTTGTTTGATTCCTTTTGTTGCATACTATAGTTTGATTTTTGTTACATGTTTTTTGTAATTTTTTAATATAAACAACATCAGGCTATAACCCCGTATATTACACGAGTTAAATAAAAAAAATATTAAATATTTATTAATGAAGAGTTATGAGCTATAAAACGTTAAATATAAAAGTACTTTGATTAGCTGATAAAACAATTTTACTATTTTTAAAACTTTCGTTTTAAAAAATTATTGCTTTGAAAAAAGCTCGTTTTTATCAATATCTCATTGTTTAAAAAATTAGGGTTTCTTTTATAGAATATATTTTCATATAAAGCTTATATTTTTTTAAAGATTGATTTCAAAATATCGCATACTTTCAAAAAGTTTCGTTTTCTTAGAAAAAAATCATAGTATTAGACAATTTTGATTTTAATAAAGTATATTTTTGATCAAAATACTTAGTTTTTATTTTATGCAAAAAATTGTTTAAAAATTAATGATTAAAATAGGACTTGGATTTATAATATAAAGAGAGAAAGAGAAATATTTGAAAATTATTAGTTATTTAATTTTTTAAAATAGAATAAATAGTATGGGAAAAAATTAAGGTACACAGGCCTATGAAAATGACATATGGCATTCATTTAAAGGATTATTAGTTTAAACTTATATATTAAAAAATAGTTTTTACGAATCCATGAGTGGAGAGTTTGTAATCCACTTCTATTATAATAAATAAATAAATAAAAGGTTTAACAATTAAATTCTTAATACTAGAGGTCTATTGATAAACCATTTTGAACTTCTAATTTTTTATGTAATAATTCATTTTCTATTTAAAAATAATCTGACCTCTAATTACATGTTTGATGTTAACCGCATGATTAAATAACGATTTAATCCTTAAATGTGCATAAACTTATTAAACCATAAACTATTTTTCAAATAATTTTTATCTTAAACTTTATCTGTTATATCCAATCTTTATTGAAATATGCTTTTATTTATCATTTTTCTCTCATTTCATTATCAATTTTCTTTTTATTGTTTATTATTAAATACTACTAACAATAAATGGATTTTATAACTAAAACATAAAAAGTCAATAGTGGCGGGAGTGTAATACAACTTATTGTTAGTTATTAATTAGCTCATTTGATAGAGATTTTATTTTTTAAATAAACTCAAATATGATGTAATTTGATGTAATCTAAAAGTAAAATTAATTTATCGTTAAAAATAGCCATAAATAATATCTTTTACTAAGGATATGAAAACCAACTTTTTCCAACATAAACATGTATTTTTATTTGTTTGTTTTTTTCTCGCATTTAATTGGATTACTAGTTGAGGCAATCTCTAACACAAACGACTTGTAAGATTCTTTTATAAGGGAACCTATAATAGCATTATCAATATGTTTCTTTAAGTTCATGCATATGAAATTTTATCTAATTTCTCATATCCACCTCATTATCTCTCTCTTCCAACTCAGACTATCTCAACTCTAAAAACTTCTAGAAACACATCATTAGAGATGGTGTAAATATAATTCTTTTATTTTGTGGCCACCATTTTTTCAAATTTTCATATATCACCCTTAAGTATGTTTTTTAAATGAGTTATTGGTATTTTTATTTTGTTACAGTTTGTAAGTCGTTATAAACAATAATCAATAAAACGTTCATAAGCTTTTTAAATACAAAATACAACTCCTAGAAAATATTATTGTTTTATTATTACAATTAATTTTGAACATAATTTGTATTCTGTTATGACTTTTAAAATATAATATTTTATAAAATTCAAATACACCAATATGACATACTTTTTTAATCAAAATTTTGATATAACTTTATTCAAAACTGGCCTAAGTAAAATATAATATAATTTAAAAAATTTCATAACATTTGAATATTTTTTAAATACCAAAAATACTGTTACGACTGATGATATATATCTACCGATATTTTCATAAATTTTTTGTAAAACCGAAGTGTAAAAACACGTGTCAGGTAAATACTAGTTAGTAACTAATATAATAATCAAAGCTAATAGCATACTAATATTAAACTTGAACTTAACATATGAATAATAAATAAATATTATATATCAACTAAAAGATAATTAGTTTAAATTAATATATATACATACACGCACGCATGCATACGACATATGTGTGTGAGAGATGATTAAGATAACTTTCCTTAGACAACCGACAACTGTCTCGTTTTCTCTTTTTTCTCGTGTGATACGTTAGCACCACATCAGTTTTTCTTATTTTTCTAAGTTTTTTCCGTTTTACATGGTGTCGTCATATTTTTCCCAGTTTTCCTACTTTTTCAAAGTAATTGATTTTGTAACAATAAGCTATTAATTTCCCATATAATTAAGTTAATCAATATCATAAAAATATAAAAAATACTTAAATGGAAGTTATATTAAAATATAATTTTAAAATATTGGTTCCATTAATTCTAATATTAAAATATAAAGATTGCATGCCCACCAACCATCTTATGAAGATTGCATTAACTACATTTAGTATATTTTTTTCATTTGTTTTTCAATTTTAAATACTAAATAGAAAAATAGTAAGTGAAAATTATATTAAATATAAAGATTGCATGCATGTCTACCAACCACCACCACCTAAACATTACATGCCAACTATCTGCTTCAAGATAGGAAAATCCTGGTGATTCTTCACCGGGTCGTGGAAAAATGTAAATAGGGGCATGGTGTTCCTAGTCGGTCCTGGTTTTCCCCGGGCATCCATCACCCAAACCTCATCTTTCGTGTGCCCTTGGTGAAATAACTGGAACCCCTACCACCTTGATTTTTGAAATTTTAATAACTTTTTCCTATGTTGTCACTTGTAACAAAAATAACATAATAATGTATTTTTTCAGCGTAATATTGCTATATTAAAAAATATTTAACGTGCCAGAATAGATTCGATAGTACATATATATAAAGATATTGTATGTAAGCAATATGATGATATTATGTATTTTAATATCATCATATTACATATATGTAACCATGTTGAATCACAACCTAATAAACCAATAAACTAAACTCAAACAGACCCTTAAATATTCCCTAGTCAATATGAACTTTAATATTATCATATTACATGAGAACCAACAGAAACAACAAAGAGATCACCATGAAAAAAATCACACCAAATACATCAAATAAGTCCTATAAGATTCTATCTAAATTTCACCCATAAAAACCCCATCAAACGTTGAAATCACCGAGTACAATCTGGACAAATGGACATCATTCCTTTCAATTTGAAGCGATAGAATCTTTGCTATGATTCAATTCTCGAATCATATTACATACTAGCTTTAATAACTCGTGTATTATATGTGTTAAATAAATAAAATGTTATATAGAATAATTAATTATAAAATAATATTCTAAGATAAAATATGATTAAAATTACGTATAAGTAAAGAATATAAGCAACAACGTTCAATTTTAATCATTTTTGGTTAATAAAGATTTTACTTTTTAAAAACAACAATTTTAATATATTTAATATTTTGTAAAAAATGTTTGATGTTTTAGAAAAAAATATTATTTTATAAAATTTTGTTTCTTTAGAAATAGCATTAATAAAAAGACATATTTCTTAATTTAATAAAACCTATTTTTAATTTAAAAAGAAATTAAATAACAATATTATTAATCAATAAAGTTATTTAATAGGAGAGAGAAACGAGAAATTTTGATGATAAGAAATGTAATGTTGTCACGTGTGCTTAGTAACCATTTTATTAAATTAGTAAGATATATAGTATCATATTAAGTATGCGTAATATGCTATTGCATGCATGTATCATGTATGTATGTTTTCATTGGTTTGAATATTGAAAATTTTAGGGCCTATTTGAAAACCGAACCGAATTTAACCAATCAAAATATATACACCCATCTAATCTGTTCATTTTATTCGGTTTGTTTATCCGATAATGATTAAAATGGTTATTATCTAGTTTATTCGATTGCACCCAGACAAACTAAAAACAAAACGGCTTCAAAACTAGCTATGAACTGAAACCAGTACCTATAGGAATCGGTTTAAACCTGATATAAACTATAGGTTCCTAACCGATTTGTATTCCTTAGCAAGACATTGGTTTGAAACCGGAACAGAACCGTCTAAAATTCGCTCAACCAGGGAACAAAGCCTGTAAAACAAACGATTAAAAACCGGTCAACTACCCGAATTAAATCGAAGTGAAACGATTTAACTTGGAGCCGGTATGTACTGGTTCCGAACCAAAACCAATTTTGTGCACCTCCACATTTGGTTCATTTATCAGAATAAGAAAGATTGTGGAACTGGTAATTAACTGTTACCTCAGCTTACTTTAATTTGTTTACAAATGCACATATCGAAGATGGTTTTACTAGACATAAATCATGATGCATGTTGCAACGTATATATCTTATGCAATTTTAAACCTCAATTAGCATTTTGAACAAAACCAAATACACTGATTTAATATCTTACAATGGTTTTAAAATTTTCAACTATTTTTCCTTTTAATTCATGAGTCTGATGTTGAACGTGTAACGAAATAAGATTTTCTTTTCTTCTTGGAAATAACTCGATCATCGCATACCTACTTTTTTTCAATAATAATGTCTTTACATATCATCCGCCATGTATGAACATGACCTATTTGCTAATAGATCAGTACATATCCGCCATGTCCACGTGTCTTCACGTGTTTGAATTTGTTCGCGCGTGTTCACTTGTTTGCTAGCTAGTTGTGTTCGCATAACAAACGACAGGGAACAAGATACAAGTTTTGGAGTACGACATACAGTTATAGTTATTATTAATTACTTCGGCAATGCATCGTCACTACACATAACGGATGGACAAAAATAACAAAAAACATTGTATATAGAAAGTTAACATATTGGATATGAAATTTCTAACAAAAACTTGTTACACAAGTGTCTCCATATATACTTTGCCTCTTTTGCTACAAACTCGAAATTTATGATTCTAGGTTATATGCTGAGATGTTAACACCATTGACATAATGACATTACTCAACTCAAGTGATCCTTCAGATAGATAGATAAGATATATATTGATATAATAGTTTCATATGATTTTAGATTAATATTTGATTTTTATCTTGATTCATGTATCTTATAACTCAATCCAATCACTAATCTAATTAATCTTTACATATTTGCAACGCGACCCTTAATTAATTATATTTAACAAACTCCTGCTACCAGTTCCGACAAAAGGTAGGGTTTTTTTTTGGTTCATCAGTTTTTTGTCGAAAGTTTCTGTTTCTGTTGGAAATGAGCCACAAATGTGTCAAAATATACGTCACAATATTATATAGGAACGAGGTTGTTTTCTAGTAGTTTATGAAATTACCATATTGTATGTACAGGTATATATTATCTACCGGGACTTGTCGTTATGCCACTAAATGTCATCTTATATACCCCGTCTCCTTTACTACACACTCAAAATTTGTGATACTAGACTACATAAGAAGTGATCAACATCAATCATATATGAGATTATAATTACTTCGCACACAAGTGATTGAAATGAAAAACCCACTTCCTTACACGCGAAGATCGATGAGGCGATCAAACAGGTGGACACATGAAGAAATTTTCAAAGCCACCTCAACATGTGATATCAGTGTATGTGAAGAGTCACTCGCGTAATTATCCTTATTTGTAAGCACATATGTTTCGATTCAAAGTGTATGTTGATCAGTTGATCACACACCTGGGCGATGACCTGGGTGTGTCTTTCATTATGTAACGATTTAGGAGTATTCCTCTTTCTCAAACCCAAGTTACACATACAACAATAAAATGAAAACTCAAACAAGTTGCATAAGAAGTACCATTTTATTTATGCCGATCTTTTCAGGTAACTTTAACTTAGGTAACGACATGCGCATCATTTTTACGCACAACGCAAACACGCTTTAAGCAACTGTTTACGCTTTTAAGATCGAAAATTAAGTTTGAAAACGACATAGAATCTTAATTAGTGCATTGCTGCACCAGAAACCTTTGCAAGAACCACATCTGGAGGTGGTGATGGAAGCATGGTGAATGCTAATATTCCACTTATTGCTGCAGCCACTGCTCCTGCAACAAATGCTGGTAAGTTTCCACCCCCAAAGAATGAATCCCATGGTCCACTTAGTGCTGATACAAACATCTGTAACAACAATGTAATGTGTTTAATATTCAAAAGTTAACTTGATTACATTTGATTAACAATAAAAAAGCCTAAATCAACCATAATCGACGTTAAGTACTTAGCGATTAATGTCTTTCCTAGGTTAATACATGGTACATCATGTTAAATTAATAGATTTTAACATGATTTTTTTCCAAATAAACGTCTTAAATTGTTGTGAACTTGTCGCACGTTTACTACAAACTTGCTAATAGCTACTACTGCTACGATTGCGAGGTAAAAGAGCAATAAGACAAGAAAACTTAAGTTTACTCTAAGATACCTGTGGTACTGCACTTAATAATATAACAATTAGGAGCTAAAACATATATTAACAAGATTAGACATAAATGATAATAGCTTTAAGTTTATGCTTAAACTAATCATTCTACTTTAAAGTTACATATAGGGTTATAAAGATAAAAAACATGTGATCATACCTGAGGTATCACTATTGCAAGGTTAAGAATAGCTAATGATAAACCTGTAGACAACAAAAATAATAATATGTTACACGTTAATTAATATAATAAAAAGCATGATAAAAATTAGTGAGTTTTACCTTGTCCAACTCCAGAATCATTAGAAAAAATTGAAGCTAGAGCACAAGGTATACTGTATGTCACCTGAATAACAATACAAAGATTAGAAATAGAAATTAAAGATTTGAACATAGCATGAGTTAACTTTCTCTTTTACCCCTTCCGACTTAAATTGATTTGATTAATGATAGTTTTAGGTAATTTCACCATTTTTATAGTAATCTTCTAAAATATAAATACACTCACAAAGATAAACCGGTTACTATACAAAGTGGTTTTCTAGCATACGAAGTATCCTAGACACCACACGCGTATTTTAAGTGAGATATATGCCTTCATATGATTACAAAAGCTTTTTACGACCGCTGGTAATATATGTTTTAGACAGACAATTGTTATCGTACCTTTTTACAATGTTTTATTTTTTTACGAATTGTTGCAATGTTTTCTAACCGCCATTGTATTTTTATATAGAATTATAGTGTTTTTTTTTTCACGGCATAGTAATGATTATAATCAACAATGTATCCACCGGTTTTAATAAATAGAAATTTGCTATACACTTACAAATATACGTTACATATATGTACTAAAATTAAATATTAAAACTTCGATTCTATGTTATACTATTTTATAAAAAAATATGATGATATTTAAGTTTTAAAAAATTGATAAATTAAACTAATTGAATTTAACTTAAATCCTAATCCTTTTACTCCTTTTATTTTCCTATTAATTATACTCTTGTCATCAATTCAACATTAAAGATCGAAAAACTATGATACTCCAAAACACTTTTCACAAAAGATTTTAATTTTTATTTCATCTAATTGAAATTCTCTTTATCTACATTAATTATATCCAAACGCATTAAACCACTTATATTCCTAACATCATATTTCAAACCTTGAAAAATATTATTCATCGTATTCATAACGCATTTAAACCCCAATTTAATTCCTTGCCTCCAACCCAAAACCAACAAAACAAACATTAATAATTGATTTTAATAACTTTTTTCATTTGAAACCACTGATATAAGATTTTAACCGGCTATACTGATTTTATCGTTTCGAATCTGACTCATCTAAAAACATCATTATAAACAAAAACCACCACTCTAAACAAACCTTTTTTAAATCACATTTTAAACCTAAAACTTAAAATATTTCAAAATATAACCATCACCCTATACCATTAGACCCCGAAACTCAATCGTAATTAATATTAATAATTTAATCTCACCGATAGCGGTACGCCGAGCACCGCAAACAACGCCAACGCACCACCCTTAACACCAGCCGACGGCGGCTCCACACCACCACCCCCCACCGCAAACCGCCGCGACCCCTCCGCCACCTTCGTTATCACCACCGTCATCGCCAAACCCACCGCCAGCAACAAATTCACTCCGCCCCACAACCGCTTCACGCCACCGCACCAACCCGCCAACCGCCCTATCCCCAGCGACACCGCCCCCGCCACCACCGAGTTCAGCAGCAGCCCCACCGCCCCCGCCCGCACCCCCGCCGCGTACACCTCGCCGGACCTCACTCCGCCACCGTACACCTCCCGCCCCATCCAATCAGTATCGTATATCAAAAACGGAAACCATGCAACCCAGTTCAAACACGTCACCAATAATAATATCCACGTAGGCTTCGTCAACTTCTTCATCGCCCCTATCATCTCCCCGAAAAACACCATCTCTCCGGCACCGTCATCTCGCCGGAAAACATCCTCCGGCACCGTTGTTACAACCACCACCGTTATCGTCAACAATAATGCGATCGATATGAAGAAACACGTCTTCAAATTCGCACAATAAACATCACAAGCATGTGTTAACGTAAACGGTAGGATTCTATACAGTTTAGTGTAGGATCCAGCAGCATACCCGAGGATGTTTCCTACAGCCATAAAGAACGCAAAGAGGTTGTTTCCGGTTCGGATCCTGCCGGAGTCCGACCCGGAAAGATCCGCTAACAAAGCTCTACATGGGCCTTGAAGCATGTTGTTAGCAACGTCGAGGATCCAGAATCCGACGACGAAAACGGCGATTGCTCGTGGTTTTGGTGAGTTTCCGACGTGGTCGCCGGAGCTGACGCCGATGTCGACGGAGTAGCCGATGAGGACGACGGCGACGGCGACGAGGAGGGCGCCTCCGGCGATGAAGGGGCGGCGGCGGCCGTAGGGGAGGTGCAGCGGTCGCTGTAGAAGCCGACGATGGGTTGTACGATCATGCCGGAGATGGGGCCGCAGAGCCACATGGTGGCGGACCACGTGTGTGGGATTCCGAGGAGTTGGATGTAGGGGGTGAGGAGTGAGAGTTGCAGGGCCCACCCGAATTGGACGCCGGCGGCGATGGCGGCGACGGTGATGATCTGCCATAAGGGGCGGTGGTGCGGTGGCTCCGGCGACGGAGGAGGGTGGTGGTGGTGGTGGTGGTGGTGGAGCTGCTTGCAGGTGATGATGGTGATGTCAGTGCAGGGGTCTGTCATTGGAGAAGAAGATGTTGAAGGAGATGATGAAGGAGATGATTGTTGTTGTTGTTGTTTTTGTTGTTGTTGTTTTTGTTGTTGTTGTTGTTGTGGGATTTGGTTGGGGGAGTGAGGGTACTTATGGATAAAGTGGGAGTAAATGCATTCACACATGCAGAAGAGTGAGTAGTGAGTGAAGGGTTTGGGGTTTGGATTTTTGTAAGTGAAGAGGTGGGTGGGTGGGTGATTGTTTGTGTGGTTTTTGAATAGAATAATGTTTTTTTTTTTTTAGAAAATATATGTGTGAAGTGGTTTTGAGTTTATGATAGTAATTGGATCATTATCCAAATGAGGATTAACCAAAATTGTGAAGTCATCATTATATTTCATTTACTTAATGTATGATTGTGAGTTGTTTTAATATTATATATAATGGTTGTGAGTGTTACATAGAAAGTAGATGAGATAGGAAATATTACTGTTTATTTGTATATTTAGTAACAACTGTTTATTTTTATTAGATTTTTAATATTTTAATTAAAGTAGTTTTAAAAGGAGAAAAATAGAAAAGATAATAATAAAGGTGTAAAAATATTATTTAATTGAAAATAAAAGAAAATGTAATAATTTACATTGCAATTATAATGTAGGTTAACAATAAGGAAGCTGATGTAAATGCTTTTAGTATACATATTGGATTTTGGGTAGGTGCTAATGGTTTATATTTTCCTTATTGTTATTTATTAGTTTAGATGTTTAATAGGAAGGTTAGAGAAATATATAATTAACATAACAAATTTATATTTGGAGCTTGGATGATAAGAGACATGAGAGATATACTAACAAGGAAGTTTAGGTAAAACGATAGGAACGAACGCGAATAGGGTTGAGCAACATGTAGTTTGAAACTTCGTAGTCGGACTGAAAATAATACTATCATAGGTCTTGGTTTAGGTTGTAGCTTTTTTCGTTTAAAGTCTTGTTGTAGGGCTAAAACTGCTTAAATTGACGATTACCGAATTGCATGATAACTAACTGCAAACATAATAAAATATAACGGCTCATTAATGATGTCGGTTACACACACGCTAAAATGTTATCGGTTTAAGACCTACAGTGAGCATAAACACATACATAATCATATAGAAATAAATGTTCATACACACACACAATTATACACAAAATGATTTTGGAGATATACATAACCAGCTCAGCCCATGGTTTTCAACCATTTTTTTTTGCATTACTCGTTGATTTTCCCTATGGAAGTGTTGAAGAAAGATCGATTATCATATTTTATGCATTACGCAATCTGGTGAACCATTTAAGATATCATATGAACTTATACAGTTTGTTGAAGATTCTTAGTAATTGTAAAGAATGTATAATAACCAATCAAAAGTTACTATATAGATTGTTAGCCACCATTAGTGAAGATATATCGATTCAATGATTTAAGGGATATAATGCTAGGTTCTTATTATGTTAACATGTAGAACATAACAAGTTGATCCCTAATGCACTAAGGCCATGTTTCCGATTGCTTATTTACACCTCATTTTGACTTCTCAAAATGAGTTTTGAGAAGTTGGAATTTTTAACTTCTCAAAAACTCCTTTTCCTTTTCACATCTTCATCTCCATACAAACACATTTTCATCTCCTTTCAACTTATCTCATTTTCAAAAGTTAAAAAGAGTTTTCAATAAGCAATCCCAAACACCCACTAAATACAGGCTTTCTAGTTTATATGATACTTTTACATGATATAATTTAATAGTTTAGATGTTTAAAAGGAAGGTTCTAGAAATATAATTAACATAACAAATTTTATTTAATGTTTAGATGATAAGCTACATAAGAGATATACTAAGGGGAAGTTTAGGTAAAAACAATAAGAATGCTTACAAATAGGGCAGAGCAATATGCAGTCTGGACTTTGATCATCAGATTGAAAACAGTACTATCGTAGGTTATTGTTTTTGGTTGTAGCTTTTTCGCTTCCAGTCATGCTCTACGGCTAGAACTATTTAAATTGTCAATTACCGGATTGCATGATAACTAATTGTAAACCTAATAAAGTATCATGACCAATAAATGATGTTGGTTACACACACATACTAAAATATTGTCAGTTTAAGAACTACAGTGTGTGTGAATACGTATTAAATTATACATAACTAAATATTGTGTACGTTTGTCCAGTTTGGTAGCAACCTAAGCATCATTAAAGTGGAATACAAGGCCGAGTAACCAAATTTTATTGATTACAAGGTGAACTCTACAAGGAGCTTTTACAAGGTAAACGTTAAGAGTTTTAAAGGTGGATAGCTCAAAAGAGGCAACCTTCTATTTTACATGTTCGCAAAACTTTCATGTATGATTTAGAATCTTCCTATCTAGACAACTTTGTACATGTATCTAGAATATATATTCTTAAGATTTTCTAATGAAGTATTTACTTAACAAACCTAGATATTTTCATATAAACCTTTATACCTTTCTATGTCCTTTCATGAGTAGCATAGCCTCTTCTTTCTTGATCATCCATGAAGAAACTAGGAGCTTTAACATAGAGATTAAAATTTAGTGGGGTTGCGACATTTTCCATTGTCTAAACCTATGATGTCCTCAACATGTTTCCTTTATCCTACTTGTGTTCATTGCTCATAGATTGCCCCACACATGTGTGATTGGAGGAAATAGGGGAATGTTAGGGCCATGATCACACACAAATGTGAACATAATTAGTTAATTACGCAGCTTATCTGATAACTGCGCATCATATTCTTATACTCATGCAACATATGCTTATTACTACACATAATATTGATTATGTACCTTATTTAAATTATAACACAACGTATGTTTACAATTACGTATATCAAAATTAAGCAAATTATACGCATAACACATATATGTTTTTAAGTTGTTTTTTATGAAAAAAATTACAACAAAACTATACTAAAATTAAAGAAAATAAAAATCGTAGATTTTGTAGTGTAATGCTTAAAAAATATATGTTTGATGATTATGCTATAGGAATTGCTATTATAACACAAGTAAAAGTTAGGAATGACATTTTTTAAAATTATTAGTATGAATTATTATTGACTAATAAATAATAGTTTATATTATTAAAATTTAATTTGCCTATAAAAAAATGGTAAGGGTTCAAATAAAAAATATATTTTAAATATAAAAAGTGTAAGAATGATTCTTAAACATCAATTTTCTTTGGATTTTTACATATTTTCTCTTCTTAATACCACAAATTACGTATTCCCCCAAGCTAAGAAATCATTACATATTTTCCAATCCTAAAACATATGTATTATATATTTATTCATTTCATTAATATTAACCTCATAAATAACTATTTTGCCTTATTTTTATTAAGGGATACTTACATATTTATGTTTATTATTATAATTATCTAAAACTTTTGATAGTCATGTTTTATATTTGGAGATATAACTTTGATTATCGGTTATTGTTGTTTTAAAATGAAATTTTAAACGGGATGTAATTTTGTTGTTTCTATTTATATAGAAAACTAGAACTTGAGAAAATTGTACCACAGAAACGAGTGTGTTTTATCATCAAAACGAATGCAAAATCGTTTTATAAAAAAATAACAAAAATTATGTTTTTCAACTCATATGATTTCTGATTGTCATTGTGTCTGTACTGCAGTAAAGTATGTATTTTTATTCGTTATTATGTTTTTGTAGTCGCTATTGTGTTTTTTAGTGATGAATTGTAAAAAAACATATGATGAAATACACTGGTGTATACTTCTAATATGTAAAATATAATGATAATATAACAGCTAATTAAAATAATACATTAAAAGCGATGACAAAATAACATAAAATAATACAACACATAAAACACAATGATAAATGTCTCATTGTTTTCTCATAAATACTATAACTTTTAAAAAATACAACACTGAAATAACATAATCATTGTGTACTTCTAATTAGAAAACACAATAGTAATAACAAATTTATGTAATATATAAAAAATTAAATAAAAATAACACAAAATAATTTAAAATATAAAACATAATAATGAATATATATATATATATATATATATATATATATATATATATATATATATATATATATAAATAATAAAAAATATTTGACACAATTCCTTATATATTTGATACAATGACCTGACTATTGGACATAATAACTTGATATATTTGACACAACAAACAATCATCTAACACACATGTCAAGCTCATTATTTTTCTTAGTTTTTTTAGATTAAAAACCTTTTTTTTACTATAATACTATCTGAAAAACTTTTTAAAAAAGCACTAATAATACACAAATGATCAAACTTAATTATAATAATGACTTGTGTCCACTAGTGTTATAAATGCAACACACTACAAAAACTTTTAAATATTGTTCATAAGTGTTTTTTCGCTGTTAATATAGCGTATAATTAAATGCAATTATATATACATGACTTAAATGTGGTTCACTTTTTCCGCTTTCTACATAAGAAACACTTTTAATATAATCCCGACTTTATATGAGAACTAGATTAGAAACATGTGTGTTACACGAGTTGAAATAAAAATTTACATAATAGATTATATATGTGTATAATCTAATAAATATTATAAATAACATATCAATTACATTATTATATATAACAAACATATTTAAGTTATAAACAATAGTATAAAAAAAATAATTATTATTCATAAATATCAATAAAGTGTAAACCTCTTTATATACATTTTTAAAGTATTTTAGTTTTAACAATAATTAGTTACAAATTAAATTATATTTTAATAAAATTAAGTCTCATTAAATTACTTTTAATAAAAAGTTATTTATTTATAAAAAGAAATTATGTTGATTAATATGGTATTAAATGAGAGTTATGTAAAAAACTTTTGAAAGTCATAATTTTTCCAAAATTATAATTTATTTTGTTAGTTATAGGCGAAACTTTTATGGGTAGATAAGTTAAAAGAGAAATTAGCTTGTCACTGTACATTTTTAAGTGAATTTCAATTTTTAGAAATTGCAAGCAAACACAGTTGACGCAAAAATTCAATGTAGTTGACTTATTTCAAATTTTAATGACTAGATGTATAAAATATAATATATATTTTGTTTTTATGACATACTTACATGTAATGCAATCGTATGTAACGCTTCAAATTGAAGACCTTTTTTTAGTGTGGGTTCGTATTAGTGATTCTTTGGTGAAGATAACGTTTGTGATCCCTTCGTGAACATAGTATCGTCGGTGTAGGTTCGTGGGAATGCATCACGAGTTTAAACGAACATTAACGAGTGATTTCCAACGGGGCAACATCATGATGATGGATTACCGTTGAAAGTCATGATCAGATAGACGTGACGGTAGACGTGACAAAATCAACGATGGATACTTCACTGACTATATATCACCGATGGACCTATATGTCACCGATAGATTATTGACGTTCACCCGCCAACAAATATACATTGATGATATGTATTTAAAAATAAAACTAAAATTTTATTATTTTCTGTAAATGCAAATAATTCATTCCAAATAAATATGGATAGTAGTTGCAAAATAAGTAAACAAGTCTATGACATACTATTAAAGAAAATTACCATTTTTCATCGTTGGACATAAAGCTTAATAAGGGTAGTAAAACATGTTGACTCATAATGCCGTAAAGTTCTTTCAAAAGTTAACTTGTATAAAAGAAATTACATAATTACGTAACAATATATATAATTATATATACTAGTACATTACGTGTATAATAGTATTATAAATAATCTAATTTTACTTTATTAATGTTTATATTTAATTTTTGAAACATATTAAATACTATGTTATCATATGTCAAAATTTAATCATAAATATCAAATTATTAAATACCAAATATGTCGCTTGTAAGTATCTTAAAATTTAAAATTAAGGAAAATGTCAATTTTACCCGAGATGTATCGACTTATAGTACTATAATTACAGGTTGTATTTAGTTAATTTAATTCTTTATATATTACTATAATAGGTTAGATACTCGTATGTTATACGGGTTAAAATAAATATATATAATATATATGTATAATCTTATATAACATATCAATAAAATTATTATATATAACAAACATATTTAAGGTATAAAGAATAACATAAAAAGAAAATATTTTATAATTCATAAATATACATAAACCCTTTTATATATCTTTTAAAAAAATTTAGTTTTAACAATGATTAGCTACAAATTAAACTATATTTTAATAAATTAAGTTTTATTAAAGTATCTTTAATAAAATATTATTTATTTCTAGAAAAAAAATTTTCTTGATTATTATACTATTAAATGTGAGTTATTAAAAAAAAAGTCAAGATTTTTAATAAAATTATAAATTTATTGTGTTGGTGACATATGGACAATTCTAGGTGGAGCTTAGATGGAGATGACGTGGACACGCTAAAAAGTGATCATGTGTCTATAGTTATTTTGTTTTATTAGAGTAGATTTTATTTTGGTGAACCAAAGATTGGTGAAATTATTATATAATCATACAAAAAAAATTTTAGTATATTATGCAATATATATCCATACTAGGTTACTCCCCGTGTAATACACGGATTGAATAAATAAAATATTAAATAATTATTAATATAAATTTATACATTATAAAATAATGCTTGAAGATAAAATACAATTATAAGTACGTATAAATAGCTACTTTAAGTACATAAACAATAATGTATTTTTCTTAAACTTTTGTTTTATAAAAAATTTATGATTTTTAATTATATTGTAAAATTTCATTGTATTCTGTATTTTATAAAATTTTATTTTTATAAAGTGTGTTTTTAATAAAAAAATAGGTTTTTAATTTATTAAAATTATATATTTTTTAATCTGAAAATGGTATGAGTAATTATTCTGGTTGTTTTAATAAGAATGTTATAAAATGTTTCACCTATTTATAATTTTTTTTAAAAACTAAATGATTTAAAATATTTTGTTTAAAAATGTTTAATGTTTTAAAAAATTTCATATTATATAAAACTTTAGTTTTTTGTTATTTAGACTTTAATTAAAAGATGTTATTTCTAATTTTCTTCAAGAAATCTATTTTAAAAAAATAGTTTCATTTTAATAAAAATAGATAAGAGAGAGAAACATAGCAATTAATAAAATTTATTTTTAATAAAAGTGAGAAATTTGTACGAGTATTTAATTACTATAATACATTTTTGGAGGGAAAATTGATGTGTGAATGTCTAGAAAAAGGAAAAATGGCAAAAACATATGTTAAGAGAAGGACAAGTGACAATAGAAAACTTGTTTTATTAGATGTTATAAATATGTTCCCATAAATGTATAGTATTTTAACTAAGTAGTGTGATACAAAACACATCTATTAGCTTCTATTTTTGGGCTTACAATTCTTTTCTTGATATGTAGTGAATGGGTCTTTAAACAAATTTGATATGTTTGATACTTTGATTACACTATAACTACTTACTTGAATATATGTTTAAATCGGTAAGATTCGTAGGAGGTTAGGCCGTCTCGTGTTTCTATCTTTTAGGGACACCCAAGAACATAAGATTTCATTCAAACTATATGATTATTCTTGTGACTCAAACAATATGAAAATTATATTCTAGGTTGTGCTAAAATACAATATCAATAAAAAATATTTCCTCAAACCTACATATTAGCTCTTGCGGAAAATAGATTGATGTGGGTCTAATCGGTAATCAAATGACCTAAGAATTAGAAGAGAGTTTGAGAGAAACTTAGTGATTTCTTAGAAGAGAACTTGAGGGAAACTTGAAAGAGTGTCTTGAAACTAATTCTACTGCATAAAAGTTCATCAAAAAGAAAACTGCTATTAAAAAGAGTACAACACATGTAAGTAAATAACTCATTGAAAACTAATTGGAACATGGGTAGTATGGCATCCCAAAACTCAATTATTTAGCCCACTCGACATAAAACAAGAAAATAACAAAAATCAGCCTAACGTACATGTACGACTTTGCGTATGCATGGCCTAATCCACATACGCATGCATGAGCCTCCATGTATGCATGGTACGTATCAATTCACCCGCTTGGGTGAAAGCTAGTGTCTTCTGATGAGTCAATGACTATAAATAACTGTTGTTTTGTGTAATTGTAACCCGACATGTATTTTTTTTATCACGTTAGTAGCATAGACGTACATACGGCATGCAAAACCCTCAGTTCCTCACTTAAGAGATCGCTCGGCAGGATTAAAAGCCAGAGGGGCTAGCTTGGGAGTGGGAGCCAAACCCAAGAGACTTGTAATTAACAACAGTTTCGACATGCTATCAACATGTAGCATAAGAAAGGTGATCAAACTCCTCCTAATAAGCAACCATTGTATTTTAAGAAATTAAAAATAATCAAGAGCACCGGCGGAGCTTCATAGGGGCTGAGGGGGGCCGCCGCCCCCCTTATTTTTTCGTCCGTAGTGTTAAATTTTAGCTCGATAGTGTAAATTTTTTGCCCGGTAGTGTAAATTTTTATATAAATATTGAGTTCGCCCCCATTAAAAAAAGTTCATTTCGCCCCCGCCTCCTATACCTGATCAAGAGCACAACTTAGAGGAGCCTGAGCCTTGTTCTACATTAAAGCTCATCAAGTTGTTTACTTTTTTTTCTCGGTTTTTCTTTTCATATATGTGACATTGTTTCTCTCTCTTTGGTGTTCTAGGGAATCCCTTCTTAGAATCTTCTTTGCAAAATCCTTAACAGTTGAAGATATCCACCAACAAAATCAAAGAACTGGCTTCCGATCGTAAAAATGTTGGAGGCTTCCAAAGCCGACGCATGCCACATCGTCTTCTTCGATGAGTCTCCAGCTCACTACTTCGTCTTCTACTTTCAAAGTCTAGATTATATCAGTCGAACAAAAGTCATCAACTAAAGAAAAAGGTGGGTCTTTGGATCTTTTGGGTTTGTGAAGCCATTAGAGAGATGAATGTGATACGGGGTTTTGGTGGATCCGTTAATCCTCAGTCGCACGTCACAAAATCATTGCCATCCCAATCGATTTTGTTTTAATCTCTAGCAACGACGACTCCCTGCGACGGTCAAAGCAATAATCGAACTTTTGTTTGACCCTTCTTTTTCTCTTGGTTTTTTTCCCCTGTTGTGTTGCTATCGGTTTGAGTTTGTTAGTTTGAGATTGTTGATTGTTTGTTGTTTAAATTTGCTTTCTTCTAGATCCGGGTTATCTCTCGCTCGATCGTTGACGCCTTGCGTAACGGATTGTATATGGTCGATGTCAGAATCAATTGGAATGATCAACGATGTTGAATGTTTGAAATCTTGTGTTTAGGTTTTTTATTGTTTCTCCGGCAATGCCGGTGCCGGTGTTTTAGCGATTGGTGGTTTTTTTTTTAACGGGCAAATCTATCCTATTTCTACTCCTAAATTACACTAAGTTACATCATGTCTAGGTCTGAAACGTTTACTCTTTCGTTATTTAGTATACCTTTTTTTACCAATAGTAACGCAAGGATCTCAATATTATTAAAAAAACCAAATTCAAAACAGACCAGCGGCAACACCCGGGGTCTCAATTTCTAGTATCTTATTAAAGTGATATGTCGGTGGCTACAGTGCCACCGACTACTTTTTTATATTTTTTTGAAAAGCATTTATTGATATATATATGTGTTTGTTTTATAATACAAAGAGGAAGCTAGTGGAATTGGTAAATTCACTACTCTTTTGCTTGAGTGGTTCCTGGTTCGAGTCATTCAAGTGTCAATCTTTTTTCTTTTCTCAATAATTACACATAAATTAAACCAAAACCAATAGCATTCATTGATGGCTTTAAGTCAATAACAATAATTTGTACTGTAATAATTGAGTACCCAAAAAGATGTTTAGAAATCTTTTTAGGGTAAAATTACAAAGTTAAATAAAATAGTATTTACTTTACAAAAATTGGTAGATATGTAACCAAACTATTATTTTGTATAATCGTCGGGATATGAGACGTTGAGGTATCTTATGTTTAAAAATGTTATAACATTTCGACACTTAAATCATGTTGATGATTTCTCCTAATATGATTTACATAGCGTTGCATGAAGACCCCAAGACAACACGCGAGGGTTCAATCCTCGTTTCAATTGAAATACTTGTACAATCATAATTTTATTTATATTTGTTGATCCATATTTGGGCTAACAAACTAATGTTTCTAAAGGATAAATACACACTTATCAGTCATATTTTTGTTAATATGAGACTAGTCTACACGATAGATACTTGTAGTTTTATATGGGATGTCTCATGTTCAAGTGTTCAACCTGAAGCATGGAGTAGATTAGTTTGAAGTAATCTAGAAGTATGAGTATTTTAGATTTGTCATTCATGATAATACTTAAATCTCAATCCTTAATATCATAATACAAAATTTACTAAAATGTTGGAAAATTTTGAATATTCGAATCCAAAATTTCGGTCCCGAATTCAAATAATGAAATCCACTATTCGAAAATTTCGGATATCCAAAAAAAATTGAAAGTTTTAAAGTTGAAAGTTTTAAAAAAATTATTTATTTAGATTTAAATAAATATTTTTTTAAACAAAAATTTTTTAAAGATAAAAGTTTAAAAAATGTTATTATTACTTAAAATAGTTGATTATACGTAATTCGAATCGTATCTTATCTAAAAATTATTTTAAAATTTTTAAATATTAACTATTAATTTAATATTTTAATTAGCCCGTGTTAAATACGTAATTTTAAACTTTCTAAACTAGTAAAATGAATAAAGTAGATATCTAAAATTTGATAATTTTGTTAAGAGAAAAGTTTGTATTATACAGGGGAAAATCACATTAAATAACAAATTTTAGTGTTTAATGAAAAATAAATGAAAAAAGTTAATAAAATTAATGATTTTTTAATGTTTAGTAATTTAAAATTTTGTATTTTAATAAAAAGTAAAAATTCTGAGCGAGGAGTGGCATTGGACGAGGAAAACCCATGATTTCTCGCCCAGTCAACGAGGAACGAGACATGTTAGCGATAAACCGCTGAAAATTTGCCACGTCAACGAGAGGATTATGTAATTCCCTCGCCCAATCACCTTTTCAACGAGGATTAATGGATTTTTCTCGCACACACGACAAGAAATAGACATGAACTCGTTTTTATTACTTGTTTTTTTTCGTAAATTTAATTTTGAATGATTATATTGATAATTTAGTTTGGTCAAATAACCCTTAATTTAAATATTTAATATTCCTTCCAGTAAAATCACACAGATGATTTTGAGAAATCGATTTGATCGATTATTTACAGTCACCTAATCATAAAGCTTCAACCTTTACACCAATTTCATGTCGTTTTCCATCGTAGAAACTTCATAATAGCACGCAACCCCAGCACCCAACATCATCACTGATCATCCCGAAGGTCGAAAGCATTCAAATTGACCGATGGATGTGTCGGAATTGTGGGCAATTTTCGGTCCCGGAGTCGCCGGAGCCGTGTTCGGTGCCGGATGGTGGTTTTGGGTCGATGCTGTCGTTTGCAGTGCTGTTAAAGTCTCCTTTCTTCACTATCTTCCTGGTTGGTTTTCTTGATCTTGTTGTTGGTTTGGTTGATTGGATGATTTGTTGTTGTTTGGGGTGTGATTTTGGTTGAATTGATTTGGGGATTGTTTGATTTTTAGGGATATTTGCGTCTTTGGCTGCTTTGATGTTTAATTGTGTTAGAAGAGAGGATATTGATTACTCTCCGTATGATGAAGGCGAATGGAGGTTTGTGTTTCTTCTGTTTACTTGATTAGTTTGTTGATATGGTTCTTATTGCACAGCTTGATCTTGTTGATGATACAGTTGATGCAAATATCCTTTTGTTAGGGTTGCAGAGGAAGTAAGAACATTGACTCTTTGTTGTGTGATTGATTGTGATATTAGATTTATTTAAGTATTGCATTAGGATTGGTGTGTTTGCTAATTTTATTGATCTCTAGCATTTTAGGGTTAGGGTTAGGATTTTGCCCAATGTTAAGTACTTCTTCAAGCACTATGGGCATGCTTTCTGTGTAAGTTTTTCTTTGAATGTGGCAGAGGAAGCCAGCTGCGAGTCTATAGGGACTGTACCTTTAAAGTGGAGTTTTCTGATAGTCATCAATTTTCTCTAACAAAACTTATGTCTTTTGCAATTTAAGTTTGATTAAGAATTTCACGACTAATAGTTCGTTCTTTTTGTTGGATCTTTCGTATATCTTTCATCTTTGAGTGTTTCATGTTTGTTGCAAAATGAATATCGGTTCTCATAGGAAGTACTTAAGTAGTGATGCATGGACATGTGAATATTATCAATGCATTTTAGATTCTTTAAGTGTCTACATTTGAAGAGCTAACATATTTAAGTGATGATTTACATATCGAGTCATTGTAGAAATTGACATCCTTGTTGTTTGTTATGATGCTAATTTTAGGAAGTGGTACAGGTTTGAATTTCTTTTTGGGTGGGGATGGGGGTGATGAGAGTTTGGGATAATGGGATCTACTAGCAGGTTCCATGAAGAGAATTATAACCTAAATAATTAGAGGGCACAATTGAAGAGGTAGGAACTAGGAAATAAATTGCAGTCCATGGATCTAGTATACTGATATTTCTGTTTTCGTGTTAGTAGACGAGAATAGTTTTCTTTCATATATATGGGAACAGTGGTATAGTGATTCCAGGAGATGGTTTGTTTTGGTGATCATGGTACATTGTTAGTGATATGAGGGTAATGGCTCTATGGACTCATTTACTTCTCATCTCAATAGATTTTTAAGCGTGTGTATAGACTATAGACCAATGAGTTGTGTTTATGCTGCACTTAGACATCACGCTTTGACAAGGGTATACTTTTATTGGAAAGTATTATCATTTTTTACTAACTTTATTTTGTACACTAGTTACATATATATTTACCATAGTTATCATGGGGCCTGATTGTACTCAGCAGCGTATGGCCAGGCATATGCCCAAGCTTGCTTAGGTATATAATAATAAATAATCCTGTATTAGAGCATAAATGAAATGAATGCGAACTATAATGGCAGGGAAGAAAAGTTGTAATTACATGAAGAATTAATGATGGAGAATTTATGTACATTAATCCCCCGGAAAGGGTTTTATACTTTGGAACTTTCGTGAAGAACAAACAAAATTCGTGCTTTTTTTGCTTGGGGCAAAACTTGAAGCAAATCTATAAATAATATTGTTGTGAATTTTTTTTTCTTGAAAGATATCTTTACTGTTATTCTTACTATATGTTCACGAAAAAGGTAACTTTATGATGCTATTGGTGGTAAGACCATACCACCTAGCATCTTTGGTCGTAATGCTTTGTGTATGCTGCTTCTTGGATACTTAGCCTGAGGACGTCATCATATCAGTATTGAATCCCACTAAAAGTTTCCTATTTTGTCTCATCCCTTTACACACACCCAGTATTCATCAGCACTTCGTGTTAATGCTGCATATTTCCTAACTTAAGAAAAATGAAAAAACTAAATCTGCCCGAGGATATGCAAATGCTCGTGTGTGCCACGAACAATGTCTTGTTGAATACAGTGCAGACATCAACATTAAGAAGAATGTTTACAGTTTTACTGCAGATATATGTTTTAAATATTAAAGAACAGAGTATTTTACCTTTATGTCTGTTAGGATTGTCTTATTCCTGATTATTGACCTGCTTTGTATCCTTGTTGTTTTAGCTTGATAGAATAAGCATGCTTTTCAAGTCCGAGTTTCACACATGTATTTGAGCCACAACTACAAAACATAGCACCTTCAATGAACAGCCGCCGTTGGACATTAAAATGAACCTATGCTTTTAAAAACATATGTATTATCTATTATGAGCTTATAAAACACTGTATGAAGTAATTGGTGCTCAAAGTGGCATGGGCAGTGGTGGTCAAGTGAGCCAGTGAGGCAATCTATTCTTTCCTATTTTTGGTAGTCATAAATTAGTTAGTTTACGTGTTCCAAGTTTAGAAGTCAAATTTTTGTAACGTTATCATTACAAATACTTGTTAATTTGATCGCAAACCATTGTCATAGATTTACTCATACGACTGTGGTATATGAATTAATATTCTTGGTTGAGAATACAAACAAACAAATGTCTCATTCAAGTTACTCCTTTAATTTTGTTTCTATCTAATTTTGTTAAATATGTTCAGATGTTTTAAAAAGGTAACTATACGTCTTCCATATATCTGTTGTGGTTTGTTTGATCGTATTCACTTTTGATATTTTGAACACTTATCATAATATCCGCCTTTTGATGACTTGTTTCAATAGTCACGTGTATTTATACTGTATTTTATCATGCATGTAATTCATTATGTGCGATACAACTCATATTCGGTTTTCTTACAAATATCTCACATTTACCCTGTGTAATATTGCAGGTTGAAACTTTGGCTTTTTCTAGCTTATGTTGTGTCCTTCGTCTCCTTGGCAGCATCAGTAGGGTTGCTGATACAAGATGCACTTGTGCCTGAAGGCCCTTCGGCATGGACAGGAACTGCTGGTGTTTTGCAGTGTGTGCTTGTGTTAATTAGGTAACTCTTCATTTCCTTAAGTATTTTGTACGCTCACATTTTTCACTCACAAGATATCCAATTGTATAAAAATTCTCATAAGTCATATCATACCATTAATGTGGAACGTTTTTCTAAATCCTTCGTTTTGGTGCAGTGGGCTTGTTTACTGGACGTCTCATGGTGAGTAAGAGGAGTGAAGTATCAAGGTCAGTTGTGGTTTTGCTTCATTGTATTTGTCAAATCATGCTTGTACATGTCTATGTTGATGTTGATGAATCCAATCAACGATATGCGATATTGAATAGACCTTTTGAGGTTAAGAGTGATTGATTCAACTGATGTTTTCTCCTGTGTATCCTCTCTCTGCTAATATGTGTGTATGTGTGCATAAGATTCTCTCTTTGTTAACATATTGATTATGACCCCTCCAAAATAATGTTTTGTTAGTTAGGTCAAGACTAATTTCGACGACAACTTATGTTTTCGCACAATTTTAAAATTTAGCACCATAAATCAACTTGCCGAAATCAGACTTTCATATGTTTTCGAGTGGTTGTCAGATCTCATAAACATTGACCTTTCAAAAAGCATGTTCAGCTTTTACAAGTTTTAATCTTTCACCGAGGGGACAACCTGACAGTAAGTGGTGTACTTTCCAACAAAAAGGTTGTGATTCTAGTCATGAAGTTTATGATGATTTTATTATAGAAAATTTAAATGTTGTTGTTAAGAAAAATTAATTTCTAGTGTAGTTTATGTACTTCGTCATCAAAGTATACACAATGAAACCAAAACTACTAGCATCTATTGAACTTTGGTATCAATTTTAGTCTCCAATGTGCATGGAGTGGAAGACAAAAATGGTAATTTGGCTTTGGGAGAATCCATGGTGTGACATTGGTGGCCAATAAGAATGCGATCAGTACTGTACCAATATCGATACTGAAAATACCGCTACCAAATTTGTGGAAAAGTGGATACCAAATACAATACCAATGTCAGTTTAGTTTCGGCTTTTCTGTACTTATCGATTTGATACTGCTTCGGGTTTTCTTGTTTTTGGCTAAAAACTAAGATCTTACGTGAATCTTGAATACAAACTTATTAATTTTTAATGCCAAAAGCACAAAAAAGTGTCTTAAAATTTTATAAGTATCCGTAATCTTGAACTTGGAATATAAAACATTGAAACAAAAACTGTATTTAAATGGTAAAAAATGTATGTTTGTTTATATTTCAAAACTCGGTACGAAATCGGTAATTTTCAGTATTACTGGTACCGATACAACCTAATACCAACATTGAAATTAGACAAAATCAAGTACCAGCATTGGTTGTGTTTTTGTTCAGTTGGTATCACTTTGATGCAGTATCAACACATATATGTACTGGTACTAAACGCTTACCCTTAATGGCCAATACGAAATTTTTTTCCGGGTTACTGTTATCCGGCCATTGTATGTTTATCAAGAGATTCTTTTAAGAATCTTGTCAGCAGATAACTTTTCTCCATAGAGTCAAGGTCATCAAACTATTTCGGGGTTTTTATTGTGTGGTTTTCCAAAGGTGATTTCAGTTTTAACACCAGTGTCATGTTTGTAACTATTTTTTCAAATTGTTTTTAGCAAACGTTAAAAGTTTCACAAGAGAAGTATTGTTCATATACATTTAACTAATAAGTAAAAACTGCTTTAACCATAACTTTGGGTCTTCAATCTACATAAAGTGGAAGTCAAAAGTTGTACTTTGGCTATCGAAAGATCTTCCGATGTGATATTATAGCCTACACGAATTACTCCATAATACTGAGCAATAAACATTATGGTTGGCGGAGACAAAAACCAGCCTGAAGTTTGTTACAATTGTATGCAATAAACTCCTAGGCCCTAACAACTATTTTACATCGACATACATACATATACATACAACATACACCCGTCACACAAACTAGTGACTGGTTCCTACTTCCTATGCTAGAGATGTAGAAATAAAACGCTTACACAGTCTGCTTCAAGGCCAAGAAAAGCCAAATGTCATCATTATCGATCAAAATGTGGTTGAAGATCCTGGTCATGTGGCTTCCATCGCTCTGGTCGATGTCTGAGTCATAATCTCATGTAGAAGCCAAGTTCAGGTTCATCAATGGGTCAGCATTGAATGATGGAGACTTATGCACTTTACAAAATAACCTTTTTTGATCATCATGTGATCAAACATAATCTTACTACCACTCTTTGTACACTTTAGACTATATTGAACAAATAAACTATCAACCAAAAGAATTAATATACAAACTGATATCAAGAAATATGCCTCCAAGAGACCTACGAACAAAGAATGTGTTTCCGAGATCAGAATTTGTTGTCAAAGAACTACGCAGTTGCATCTGTCAAGAAAGGCATTGAAGGATGTGTTGGAAACTAAATTTAGAATATACCAATAGATATGGGAGGTGATTTGCACACCGATTAAGTTAGCCTTACACATATGGTGTTGCATTTACAGTTTTTCCTTCCATTCTTTTTGTTTTCACTTGTAAAAGAAGGGTATTATTGGTGAAGTGAAACTTTTTATGGTGTACAAATCACCTTGACACCTTCATACAATAAGTACAGGTTCATAGTTTAACTTATTTATGGAAATGTATTTACCTCATTCTTGTTTGATTCTATTTCGTGAAACTAGCCCCTTCTGATTCCCGGACTGTGCGGATGAACAGTCTGTGAACAAGGGGAGTGGCCTTTAACAAATGGATGGTGCAAGAGCTGACTAGCAGTCGGTCGATCACTTGGATTGATATGAAAGCACTGAAGTATAAAATCCCTTGCTTCTCTTGAAAGGTTGTGTGGGACAGGTGGACGTATACCGTTTCCAATTTTGAATAATGCAGCCATCTGTTCATCACAAGAATAACATGCTGTCAATTAACTAATGACCATATGCATCAAAATGTCAAGGCCACACGAAATTTGCTAACTTTATTGCAACTTCTACTGTAAACAGTCTCATTTGGGGACGTTAACCAATGGTGAATTTCGATATCTTTTTACCATTTCCGGTTTTTTATACAGAGAAAACACAATATACATACATACTTCTTAGACTGTTATATTGAGGGAAGGATCAAAATATAGAGAGATATTAGCAGATGCCTGATCAAATACACCAATTAACTATCTCTACAGAAGGAAAAAAGCATTATATGTCTAGCAAGCAGGCATAAAAAGAAAGAACACATACGCATTCCATTGGGGCGTATGGAATCCTATGTGTCAACATTTCCAAGACTGTGCAACCAAGGCTCCATATGTCTGCTGCAAGTCCGTAACCCTCATTTTTTAAATTAACAACCTGCAAAGTCCAATAACTCGTAATGAAAATTTAATGCCTTAAAAGATATACTTAAATTGTGAAAAGAAAATATTAGTCTTTGAACACTGCTGAAACTTGAAAAGAAACGGCTGACTGCATATTTCATACTTTTGACACAATGGAGATCATAGATGTCAATAGCGAATAGCGGTAAATAACGACAAGCCACCGATATGCTACATAGCGTATAGCAGTAAATAGTGTCCGCTATTTCGTGTTTAGCGATAAGGTAGTAGAAACTTTAAGAAATGTTTTACATTCAATATATAAACATGTTTAGCTATAAAGTAGTAAATTAAATCAAACACCACCAAATTAGCTAAAATACTCTATTTGAGTTGATTTTATAGTCGCTATATACCGCTAACTACCAGATAGCGGCCCTTGACCTGTTCGCGACGTAGCGCGCTATAGCGCCCGCTATGTTCGCAATTGATAACCGGGATGGAGATATAGGAGACGTGTATAAAGGAATGAGTGATATATGAGATTGCATTAGACGTGGTCCCAGTATACTAAATGATTATTTATGTTGAGAGAATAATCATGTTTTTAACTTGTATATTCTGGCAAAATCAGTGTACGGTTTATTAAAGGACGCAAAGGGTAAAAAATATGGGCATCAATAACCTATTGTAATTTAGATGATCTTAAAGATGACAAGGCCAAGTCAAGTGTCTTTCTTTTTATTACACACATGAGCTCCCAAATTTCATAAAGAACATGATGTAACTTGCGGTCAACTGCTTTGTTATGAACTAGTGACAAGGAGCTCACGATATGAATAAACATAAAATATTTATTTAGACTTAAGTAATGCGTATAACTACAAGAATGTAAACTTACTATACACATGTAATGACAACAGAAATATATGTGATGGCACTTAGATTTGGGTCTCTTCTTTTGTTCTGTCATCAAATTTACTGCTATCGACAGGTATTAATCCCTAATGTTCCATTAGAGATTTTGGTCCAATTGGATATTCGAACAAGTATCCTAGAAACAGATTGAAATAATAATAACAGCTAGCATGCATATCATATGTCATATATCAATCATAATGACCAGTTTCCAGTCTCCATAAGACCTAATTTATTTAAGATTAAGAATTTTTCATTCATTCCCATCCAATCAAAAGACATTCCCATCCAATCAAAATATACCTTTTTGTAATTGATTTCGGAATTTGAATCAATCGGAAGATAAAAAAGACCACTATTATGAATTTTATCCCTTATTTGGTCCTTATTAGGTTCAACCTGAATATTTGTATTCAATTTCCAACCCAAATATTTTCTATCTGTATTTTTTTCCTTATATAGAATATCACTTTTTCCTAGATAATTCTTGATAGAAATATTTTTGAGTATGTTAACATTTTTTTCTTTATTTCTGGTGGAATTTTCTTGCTTCTTATTTGTTTCTAAATTCACAAATATGAATACTCGGTTAAGATATATACATATATACACATGCATATATATAATGAGGCAAACCTCAGGAGCCATCCAGAATGCGGTTCCCTTGCAAGACTTCACATCATTGAACTTAGTGGCCTACATAAGATGAGGAATGGTTTAATTGAGAGAAAAAGAGAAAATCTATTAGCGACAAAATATAACTTAATATATGGAGATTGAAGGAACCTTTGCCAGCCCAAAATCTGCAAGTTTCACTGAGCCATTAGCATCAACCAATATGTTTGCACATTTTATATCCCTGAAAAACAAGCAAGAAACTTTGACCTGAGACCCACAAGTAGCAGGATGTTAAAGCCTTTCATGTCTATAAAGGAATAAAACTCATGCTAATGCACATTACTATTTGAGGCTAATAAAGCTTATATTCTACTGTGGTAGTCACAATGATGAACGGGCAAGACTTCCACTTCCAGAGGATAAACTAACTCCTCCATTGCAGGACTTGTGCTTCAAGCATCCTCAAACAAAGTTTTATAAACATCAATGAAATAAGATCTGGTGAATACTTGGCAGTTTGATGTGGCAGATAGATGCAACACAATATAATTCCAACAGAACAAGGTTCACATATAGACGGCATAAAACCTGATACGGTAAGAAAATACATACAACCTGAAATGACTATAACAGGTTTTCAGTAGCAGTACCTGTGCACCACACCACGCTCATGCAGATACTTCAGACCATGTAAGATCTGGCGTGTGTACGAGGAAACTTGACAATCTTGAAGACGATATCTTTGATAGAGACTTAAAAGGGAACCTTTTGTTACAAGCTCAAGAAATATATACAGCTTTGATTCATCCTGAAAGACACATAGTATAAAATGAACTTCAATGGTTGTACAAGGATATCTTGAACAAAAATTTCTATTTTCTAGACAGATTGTGTACAAATATATAAGTGGCTTCATTCTTAAATCACCACATGTGCATCCCAGAGCTAAAAGATCATCAATTACAACTAACAACCAGACATTGACCACTTGACCTTGGGTATAGACAACTAGTCCATAAAGCTCGTGATAAAGGTTACCTTACAACACTGAATATCTCCTACAACTCTAATAGTCAACCTAAGTGGCAATGACACAGAAGCAAGAAAACTTGTATAGATTACTTCAAAAAGACCATGCAGGCTGATTTCTATGGAAATTGAAAGACATATCATTTAAAATGCTAACATGAACAATCTAGGAAAGCATCAAAGTGAAAGCTTGAAAGCAATACCCTATCAGTCCCATAGTATCGCACTATGTTGTCATGTTCAAACTGGCTTAAAAGAGCAATTTCCTGGAAAGATAAACAAAACACCATATCATACAATAATAATACAAATTGAGATATTAAAACATCAAGTACAACAGTACAACACACAGGCATTGGTTACCTGTTCAAGTTGGATAACTCTTTGCCTTCCTACTTCCCCTTGATCAAGCAAAGATACTTCCTTTACAGCAATAAAATATCCACCACTGCAAGAATGAAAATTTTAACAGGTAAAAGGTGATCGTTCAGCATACGTATTCTTCAAAGCAAATATTAATTGCTTTAGTAGCACTACAACTTATTAGTTGGCTCATTGATTAACTGATCATGCCTAGGTAGGTCCTTCACTACACAAATATTCACTGAATACCAATTATGTTTCAAGATACTTGCTTGATTGATCATGCCTAGGTAGTAAGCATATAAACTGGAAACTCGGCTATCATACTAACAGAAGAACTTACTCACAGATGCCTTCATATACAGATCCAAACGACCCACGCCCGAGGAGCTCACCCCTCTGCCAGTGACTAATCGTGAGGTGCCTAAACCTTCCATTCGTGGACACATTACATCCAAACCCATTCGGTGACACACTCGTGCTACTACACGAATCATCATCATTCGAAGTCGTAAAAGAACAAGACGCAGAAATCGCCATCCTCTCAAGCCTCTTCCCAACATCCTCCACACCACCCTCCTCTTCATCCGACAAACTAACCCGTCCCCGATCACCACTACCAGCAGAACCCTCACGACAAGCAAAATCCCTCACAACATCCCACTCACATCCACCATCATGATTCGTTAGCCCTTTCGAGATCGAAGAACTCGGGGGCGAAAGAACCGGAGGCCGAACACCTCTAATTCCATTCACACCTCTACTCCCACCACTTCCCCTAACACCATCAAATTCATCTCCCACAACATCATCACATCGATTCTCAAGATTTTCAATTACAGTCATATCACGATCAATTTGAACAACATCAGAACTACAGCGGCTCTTTCTAGCTTCCCATGAGGCCACAGGAATCCCCAAATCCTCCAAACTATCAAACCCTAAACTACGATACACCACTTCAAGTTGCCCCACGTCACTCCCATCAATCCGTAAGCTCGTGGGTGCATCAATCGATTGACCACCTCTAATAAAACCCGATGAGCGTACACAACAGTGTTCGGAGGAAGTGGTGGGGATCTCGTAGTCGATATTCTTCTTGGCGTTTAATCGCTCGAGCTTCGGCTTCACTGAGGCCTTCTTCTTGTTCTTCTTGCGCGAACTAATAACGAGAAATTGAGGAAGATTATGCATTGATGGAGATGAAGAAAGGTGTGTTTCAGTTTAGCCCATGAAATTGGGGATTGTTTGATTGATAATTGAATTGAGGTGTGTTGTGGTTGGAATTTGGTTTGTGGTGGATTGAGGTGTTGTGTTGGTGGGAATTGGGTGGATGACGGTGGTCGTCGGAGGAGGGTAGACGGTGGTCGGAGTCAATGGTGGTGGTGGTGGTGGTGGTGGTGGTGGTGGTGGTGGTGGTGGTGGTGGACCGGTGGTGGTGGTGTGTGGTGGTGAGTTCAGAATGTCGCTAACACTGACAGCTTTCAGTGAAGTTTCTTACATGGAATAAGTTGTCCACTTTACTTTCGTATGATAATGGTTTTTATTATGTTCAATTTTTTATTTAAATATATATATATTTTTGAACGACAAATATCGTTTCTTTCTTGGATGATAAGTGTTATTTTAATTGAAATCACTTATTTGTTTTTTAATCTGGATCATACCCCCAACCCTTATAGGAGAAAATCCATTGCTGAAAAATCTCTTTGATCAAGTTTAAATTTTTTGTTTAGAATAAGACTTAACTCATGATTTGTCCTCGACGGGGGTGTAATGAGTCGTTTAATTATTTTTTCTGTTATATTGGGTAATTAGGTAAGGTAGGATGATGTTTTTTAGCAGAAATAAGACATTGTTATATCTTTATTTTCTTTTTGTAACGGCTGGTATATACTGGTAAGTAATGTTTTAAGAACCGGACCGGATGTCGAATCGGACGCCTTACTGGTTTGGTGGTCGGACCGGTCGGACTGGATTTAAGAACCGGATGACGTCATAAATTATATATATAGTATAATTATAAATATAGTTATATATATAATTAATATAAGTAATTTATATATGTATTTTATCGTTATATATAAAACTTAATTATATTTTTATATCCAACACACTAATTTATGGTTAAACACCCCGTTTTTATCCATTAAAATAAAATCAAAATCCGGTTTGAACCAGTCTGGTTTCGATGCTGCCCAAAACGATTCGATGCGAACCGGACCGGCCACCTAGCCGATCCGCGGTCGGACCGATTGGACTGGCCGGTCCGATTCGGTCCCAACAACAATGCTGGTAAGTGGTAAGGTGGTTACAATCAAATAGTTTGGGTTTAAATCTTGGAAAGTGCAGTTAAAAAATAAAGTAAGTGTTACTGGTTTGAACATTTGTAATGGTCTAGTGAATGTGAGCAAAATTTTTCATCATATAGACGTCACCTAGACAAGACTTGTGTACCTTAAATCCTACAAAGTGCAATTTAAAAGTAATGTAGGTATAGAGTAAAGAATGTATGTGTGTTCACTTGTTAGGACATCCTTGATAGTCTAATGAGTTTAAGCAAAAAGTGTCATCAAGGTAGACGTCACTTAGGCAAGACTTGTGGTCACACTCACAAGTAGTGATGAACAAAAAAACCGGTTCGGGAACCGGTTCACCCAAAAAAACCGGAACCGGTTTCAAAGAAAAACCGGTTTGGCCCAAACCGGTCCCGAACCGACCCGAACCGTCGATTTCTATACCGATTTGCTAGCCCCGCACTTAAAACCGGTTTATAAACCGGTTTAAAAGTTAAAAACCGGTTAAACCGGTAAGAAAAACCGGTTTGGGTAAAAAAACCAGTTTCAAACCGGTCTGAATCGGTTTGATAGGTTCGAGGTTTTGGTGACCCAAACCGGTTTGTAACCCGAACCGGTTTGAAGAAAAACCGGTTTGACCCCACTACGGAAAAACCAGTTCGGTTTTTAACCCGAACCGGTTTGGGTATAAAAACCGGTTTGTACAACTCTACTCACAAGCACTAAGGGATGTAATGGTGTAGTGAGTGAAAAATCTTTGAATTCAAAAGAAACTAAAAAAACACTCACAAAACCTACCACAGTTTTCCACCCACACTCGTGAGTCCATTCACGATGGATTGCTCAAAGAAATTTTACTACTAGGTGTTCATCACGAAGGGCATGTAGTATTCATCACGCCTCACGACTAGGTGACACTCACATCGTGGTGTTACAAAAGCTATCAAAGAAATTTTATTAATTGATGGCAAAATATATAATATGTAGCAATTTTATTTATATCTTTGACGTTTGATCTTCTAAGATGCGGTTCTAAATAGTTATTGTTGATAATTTAAAAATCATATGTTGGACATTTTGCATACACTCTTTGAATTCGTTGGTCAACCAAGGGTCGAGTTCTAACTTTTGTAATTAACTTCATAAAATAATCTACAAACCTTGCAAAAAGTCACATACTTTTTGACCATGATTTGTCAAAGTATGCTAATGTAATGTAATGGGTTGAGCACAATTGACTAACAAGTTAGCACTTTTCACTTTTCAACTATGCTAATCTTTTGAAATAATTGCTCAATCCACTTATTTTATTCCTACATAATATTTGCATTTGCACTAAGTTTTTGTTTTCTTTTATTGAAGTCAAAATACTTTTAACAGAAATATAAACATGTCAATCCGTTTGAACAATGATCCATTTGGGTCAACGTTGACCATACCATGAACTAGTAAACTTTGCTAAAGCAATATTATAGACCTTACATTCCAAGAAAGTGTATTTCCATCCATAATACATTGATCAAATTACACGAATGTTTCATGTGATATGTTCATATAACAAGTATTGATTATTTGATTTTGAAATTATAATATATGACTAACATATCTTTTTATTTTCACCGGTCAACATTAAATATATGATTATGACTACCAAACCCTTATTTTAAAAAGAGAATACAAATATAACTCCAAATCTACCATTCTTCTCTGCCAATTGTCATCACTCTTTTTATTTGTCGATGATGTTGGAAGTCCCACCATAATCATCTTCTCGTTCACCCCTGATCATCTTCTCCATTGTTAACAATTAGGATATCTGAATTGTTTTTTACGGTAGGTTGAAGGTCCTCCTACATATCTTATTCACATGTGGTTAGCAAGACGTCTTGATATCCTATCCTACTGGTTTTGAACATTTCGAGAGGAAGGACTTCACAAATCATGTTCTTGAGCTTTATGAGTTGACGTTAAACCAAAATTTGATATGTTTATTTTATCAACGATGAGGATGAAGATGAACCTTTGGAAAACATGTACACAGGTCATCTTCCTCTTATTTGTTCTGAATGTTTTAGAATCAAACCCTGATTTCTTGATTCATCACACACCCTGACCATGGGCGTAATGAGTCCATGATTCCTTGGTCTTCCAACTAAAACAATTGAGTGACTTTTGTTGGGTTTACACAACCATCACTTAAAACAGGTAATACAAACACAGACGCACTCTATACAATACATTAAAAGCAAAATCTCACAACTTTTCTAAACAAATTAGAGTTCAATTATTCAAATGCCTTAGAGTAGTCAACCGATGCCTTCAACTCCTTTCTATTTTCCTTTGCTACTATAGATCACATTTTCTTAAATTACAAACAAACACATCATCTTTCACATTTAGGTGCTGTTTGTTTTTTCTGCAGAAAAACGTCTGCAGTCTGCGAACCACATCTGCAGACATCTGCAGTAGAAGAGGTGGACCAAACGTCTGCAGTCTGCAAAAAGAAGACTGTTTGTTTTTTAACATCGGCAAACTGTTAGAATATTCTGTAATCAAAGTGTAAAAAAATATTTTTTCTATCTTAAAAATAGCTAATACATGCAAGAGGGACCAAAAGCATTAAAACCTTCATTAAAACCCAATACATGCAAATCCAAATCCTACAATACTTCAGGACATTCATTGTAAATTATTATCTTTTTAACTTTTCACAACTCAAAGCAAAAAGTAAAAACCCACAATCAGAATCTATTTGTTGAAGATCAAAGAAACTCCCCCAAATTATTATCTTGAAGACCAAGGATATTCCCTCAAATCATTCTTCTTTGTAATCTTTTGTAAAAACCCATAATCAACAGATGGCTTCAGGCAACCCCAAAATTCACCCAAACCCAAGCCTTCAGTCACATCTCCATCACCCTCAACAGATGGCTTCAGGCTGTGGCGGGCTGCGACCGGTGGGGGGAGGGGGGCCGTGAGGCGGCTGGTGGCTGCTCCGGCGACGGAGGTCGATGGGGCTGTCGTTGGCTGCAGCGGCGGGAGTGGCTGCAGCAGGGGAAAGGGGCGGCGCTAATGGCTACGACTGGTGGGGAGGGGGGCCGGAGGTGGTGAGAGGAAAGGAGATGGGGGTGGTTGCAGGCGGTGGGGGCGTCGCTAAAGGATGACCACGGAGGGGGGCAGCGCCGGTGGGAGCGGCGTGGGCGGGGGCGGCCGGAGACGGGGGGTTAGGCGTCGGCGGCTGGGAGGAGATGGTGGGGAGGGTTGAACACCAAAGAAGGGAAGGTCTGAAAGAGTTGGGGTAAAGGAGAAGAGGTTAAGAAGAGTTGAAAAGTGGTAAGACCACATCTTCTCCATGCAGACGTCAGAAAGACGTTTTTAAATGAAACGTCTTCCAAAAAACAAACACTCTGCGCACTCAAAACCTCTTCCCGCGTCTGCGTGCTCGCAGATGAAGAGGTGGGGAAGAGGTTTTGCAAAAAAAACAAACACCACCTTAGTCTATGGTTTCGCGTGAAGTACGACTAGCTTACCCATCAAGTTGAGCAATCGAGAACTGTTGACCAACCACAATGAAACCTACGACCGACATTATTTAGCATTAAAGCAAGACACGACACCCAACATTTACATTTGATCTGTTAATGAATAACCCACTCTGCAAAACAAACATTTACTTTGTTGGGAGTATTAGTTGAAACCAGTGTCGTATACAAGCTCATGATGTCACATAACGTAACCGCCTTCAGTTCATGAACAGAACGTAAATCTATTTTAACATCAACATTAAACATAACCTAAACATGATTCAAAAGAATCCAACATGCCAGAAAAAAACCCTCAAAATTTGAGCCCGGCTCATAAAACTTTATCACGGTCACACTCAGGTCCGTGGCAGCACATCACTTCAGATTTCCACCAATCTCGTCTTTTCAACCACGAAGTAATCCATGGGTTTACGCCTCTTCCCTGTAATCTGGGTTCTCTTTCAAAATAACAAATCCTTCCAAAATAGGAGAGAGAGGAATATACCTGCATAGAAAACAGGCCCCAAAATATTACAAAAACATGCTTGATCATAGGTAGAAAAGGCAACAAAAAGATGTAGTACTTCTCTGTTGCGAGCTCAGCCCGATCCCCAGCAGCCAAAAGGACAGGGGTGGAATGGGTCTGGAAACCAGTAATTGTCTTGGGCCGACCCGCCTGGCCCACAACATCAACAGCTTGACCCACCCGAACTGGTACCGCTAGAGGTTTCAGATTTTCATCCACAGTCAGCAACATTCTAGGCTGTTGAGTGATCACAGAAATCAGCAGCAGATAAAAATGTCAATTTGGGTTAAATGTCAAAGGAGTGAATAAACTTAAACACGGGTTGAACCATCCAAGAAGGTCAAAAGTCACCCAAAGTATATTTCCAATACATATACACATCCTAGGTCAATTTTGTTTTAAAAGTAGATTAATGCTACAACAATGTAGTTTTCTAATCACATTTAAACCATAATCTAATTTATGAGACAAAACTGTTTTTTTAAGTCAGCCCAACCAGACCGGTACAAAGTATCAACAATTAGACCGGTACCAAAATGACAAAACAAACCTGCATAGCCAGAACCACAAAGTAGAGAACATAGTGATATTTTCCCAAAATTATAGCTTTCATATCAAGACATGCATGCAGTAATACAACAAGTCCAGCCAGGGCGGTCCTGCAAGAAAAAATGGAAACATGAATAAGTTGCTTCTCATATAGAAAAAACATGCAAATAGGCAACATTGTCATGTACAATAAGTCTCCAGGCTTTAATTTGAACAAATAGGTCCTTTTTGCATGATCGAGTCCCTATAATACTTGTAAAACCCCAACGAATAGGTCCTTATTTATGCATCACCAAGTACCTAAACTTTAATAGGTCTTTTTGTTCAGTTTTACTAGTGAACAGATTTTTTTAGGAAAACTAACGCACCCTTCACCCTTGTCCCAGTTGAGATTTAAATCCGACCACTTGGCTTATGAATTTAAGGATTAAGTCATGCAAAAAAAGGTCTAATGACTAATGTAACTTAGGATGATGCAAATATAAGAGAACCGAAATTGATATTCGATAATTTTGATAAATCTACTTTTCAAATGACTACATCCACGGTTTCACATAACAACTAAATTGAAAAAACTGCTTATTGTATATGACAATTACATGTAAAACACAACATGATGTAAATACATTACACCAAGACACGTTATGACAAAGCTACTTACGGACATAGTAGGAATCTTTCAGAGTGGTAAGGGGCAAGAGTCAACAAACCCTTCCCCATATGTACAAAACCTTGAGCAATTCGCACCTGCAATAACAGCAAATAGAATAATATAGAATGCTCTTGTAAATTTGCAATTACAACAGTGGAAGAACATCTATTGATTACTAGCAAAGAAAGAGAATTACACAGAAGAGAAGATTGGCTTCTTTGTAGTAATAACTTGAAAGATTCCTAAGCATGCCAGCAATTCTAGCATTATTGGTTCCTGCACCTATCAACCCCAAAGAGATAACTGCTGCCATAGCAACTTCTGTATCAGCATCATGACTAAGCCGACTTAGTGTATCCATAACATGCACCTGATCATAACAAAACAGTGCACATTGTTTATTACGAACATTCATATACAATATACTTCATTCCAAAGCAGATTTAGTCACGTATTGTATCACCTTTGGATTTGATATGCAAAGTAAACCAAGAGCCAATGGAACTGCCTTTCTGATATTTTGTTCCCCATACTGTAAAAGATGCTCTAACGAACGGATTGCCATATCAAGGCCTAGTTCCTCGGCCATTGCTACCATGGCGATACCCAGCACAGCTGGACCCTGAAAAGTTTCACCCTTCTCAAGGTGCTGAGCACATTGACCAAGAAAATGTTGAACCTACCAGGAAAGAAAAAACATCAGTAATTCCTATTTCATTTCAGGAGCTACGCACGTATGAGCTTTGAGAATAAAGTACCTTCAAAACATTTCCAGTTCCAGCGTAGGCACAGGATAGCAGGGTCATATCACAATAGCTTCTGATTTTTTCATTGAATGTTTTTGATACCTCTGCAGTAGCCTCCACACTCTCCTGTTAGACAAACAAATTTCAAGTTTACTGCTTGTTAGGACTTAGGAAGTTAGGATATTACAACAAATACTCAAAAGTCATTGGCTTTAACCAAGTGCATTTCTTTTACCTGTTTCCCAAGGTAAAGAAGGCCTAAACCAAGAGGCAATAGCCGGGTGAGTGGCTCCCCCAAATCTGACTCACTTCTGTCCATAAGTGCAAAGATTAATGCCTGAGCAACCTCTTCGTTACAAGAACCAACATATACCAAACCTAGTGCAATTGCCGTGAAAGCAATAACATCTAGGGGTGCTTTTGGGTCTCCAAGAATGGGAGTGAGTTTGTCCTTAATCTGAAAAACAATAAAAACCAAGTATACACATATATATTTATAAGGAACACATGTAAAGACTAAAGTTACAGTATGTTAAAAGAAAAGGAAACCTGTTCATTCTGTGTGCCTGCATATGCAAGACCAAGACCAGTTATGGCACCAATTCTAATAGAAGAATCTTCTTTATCCAGATAATCAGCAAGAAGTGCCAATGCCTGAAAAGAACAAAAACAACATCAAAAAACGGTCATAGCCAATTTGCTCTAATATATAAATGTCAATGATTTGCTACTCACAGGGTCACAGTCATTCTTGATACCACAGTTTACAATCCCAACTCCTAATAATGCACCAGCTGTTACATGATTATCATTGCTGTGAAAGTACTTGTCGAGCTGGGCAAGCCCAGTGTCAACATCCCAAAGATCGATCATGCCCTGAAATGGTACAAAGAAAAATCACAGATCATATGCAAAGAGTGTGAAACTTTGAATATATGGTGTAATCTAAAATAAGAGAATTAGAACAGCTATTACATACCAAACTTGCAGCAGCACTGGCTTTCCCATGTTCTTTGTTTTTAAAAAGCCAGTTTCCCAATGAACCTCCACCAGAAGTCTCTGAAGAAACCGTCATTAATTTATCCTTACAAAAGAGAAAAACAAATCACTACAGACACCAGCGCAAAATAGAATAATATTTGTGCTTAGATAAATAACCTACCTGACCAAAACCAGCATTCACAAATGCATTAACAAACGTTGCTGCCAGGTTTTGCCTAGCTGAATCGACACTAGCACCAGCACTAGCCCGACCATCAAGTAAATGTGCCTAGAGGAACAAACAAACATTTATCACACTGATGTTACTGCTAAGTTATGCTTGATAATAAATGAACTCTTTTGATGCATACACCTAAGACTCCAAAACTAATAAAATTCAGTTTGATATCATGATTAATGGTTTAAACCTTATAAATATCTTCAGGGGATTTGGGCTCCATGACTTCAATATCTCGAGCAAGCGTAAGATAGCCTTCACTTAATTTAGTATTGTTGATAATCTCTTGCAACGCCTCCCTGTCTTCATCATCAGCGCACATTTCTTCATCAAGCTCGAAATTTATACCCTACCACAATATGAAAACATTTAGAACTTATAGCGCCAAAGCTTATTTGCCACCTTGTACAAAATCAACACACCACTTCATCAAATGCTACTCAAGTAATAAATCAATAAAGACGAGTCGCTTTTTATTTATGACAATGATATTTAAAAATCATTTGAGTCATAACGAATAAAGAACAACTGAGGATTAACTATTATTATTATTATTACCAATTATAAGAAAATAAACAATTTATGCGGATTAATACTTACTTGGCGAGCAAGAATGTAGCAAAATTGCTTCTTCCGCAGTAGATCAGGACAAGAAGTGAAAACTTGCTTCACATGCTGCCAAATAAAAATGACATATAAGAACTCAAACCCAATACATGGAAAACAGAATTAGCAATCATCTTATCATGAAATACTTTGCAATTACACTAATACACAAGCAAAAGGTTCTGTCAGATCCTGTCCTAAAAAAATTTACAAGCAACTAAAAGTCTAAAAATAATTTTCACCCAAGGGCTGTGTTCAGTTATGCAATGTTTAGGTTATAATATAAATGTAGAAGTTATACATCATATATCGAAAAAAAACATATACAAATAGCCATGAAACACAAACCTGCATGTTGTCAAGATAGAGTGCAATCTGAAGTGCACTGGGAAATTCTTCGAACTGGCTGTAGATTGTGTATGCAATATCCAGAACTGACACATCATCTGGTCCAGGGAGGTATCTAGAAAATTTTGAAAAAAGAGAAAGAACACCCATATGCAATATATAAGCATAATGTGAGGCAAGCACACATATAAGGACCCAAAGAAGGACAAGACATAAATATAGAAAATAAAATTTTAAGTAATTCACAGAAGACAATTAATATATACTCAGTAGTTACCTTGCTGAACTTGTTAGGTACAGGCAAGTTCTTTTGTAATTTGTTTTGTCAACATGCTTCACTAGTAGATCAAGAAATTCAACCTAATAATATTCAGAGTAAAGATTCATACTCATCTTTTTAAACAGTAGATCAAGCACATCAAAAACCGTAAAGCAGAATACCTCCATCAAGAGATCTACAGCCTCAGGTTCAGCATTATGCTGCAACGCAGAAATAAGAGATAGAAACAAGTAAAATTTCAATAAGGCACTAACATCAAGAATAACAGTTGATGGAACAACAAAATAACTTAGAACTCAATATAAGAAATAAATTCATCAATACCTTCATGTGAAAAGCAACAATTTGTTCCACTAGCTCTATTAGATCATCTACAGTTGCTTCCTCATTCTAAATTGGCACAAGATTCGAAATAGGTATACACAATGTCATATGCAAAACAAAAATAAATACATCTGAAATAATAGAAAGATAACATTGTTTGAGATTTAAAAAAAAGGTACCACTCTTTTCGAATACTCTTGTGCAATTTCACCAGCCAGATTCCTACAATGATGACACAATCAGTAATCAGGTACCAGACCAACTAATTAAGTAGAAGAAATATCCAAGATGTCTATGCTTTGCATGAGTGCATGACTTTTCTTAGATATGGAGTATTTCTGTAGCAATGCAATGGATTGTACAACAAAATGCAGAATACCTGACAGGTAAAAGCTGTTGCATTGTGATAATATAAATATAATGCTTACATAGCCGTGGACAAACACATAGAACAATAAACTGTCCTCTTAGAGCCCTAGACACATCTATATCACACAATGATAGCTAAATAAATGAATATCATCCATACTTGGGCCTAAAATTTCCATTTGTAATCCTATAGTATATCAAGCAATGAACACATATTTTACCATACATGTGAATGAACCTTCCAATTCTTTTCGAAGTTGTAACTAATGAAGAATTCATTGAGGTTTAAAAAAAATAACAGGTTGATTACCTAACATACTCATGACCCCAGGACCCAATATCACCTTCAGAACCCAGCAAACGGTACTTCAAACTCTCCTGAATGTGCAAAATGTTGAAAACATCAGAAGCAAAACACAATACTTAAGTAACATAGGGGATTGCACTGTAATAAATACATTCACCCTATACCAACAAATAAGAAAATACTCCTTCGATCCATTAAAATTATACAGCACGCATTCATGATTAAACCAATCAGCAGTACATCTAATCACATACTAGAAATGTGTAACTAAGCATATGCACAAGACTCCCTTACCCGATCACCCTCTGCAGACATCGTCAGAGCCAAAACCGACAGTATATCCGCAAGCAATTTCTGCAATCACAACATAAACTCAATCAAAAGGATCAGAAATACAACAATTTACGAAAAAACAAAAGAGACACCTTTAAATCCGACTCTGGCATAGTCTCATAATACGATTTCAAAGTTCCATAATGCGGACGCAAAAACTTCAGTGGCTTCGGGACCGAAGTCATAGAACTCGTTGACGTCCTAATTTCTTGCCTACAAGCGAATAATGAAAGATACAACTTCATTGGTTTGTATCTTGCAACCCTAATTTCTTCTACTAAACAACAAGCATTCATAATAACACATAATTATCATCTTCTTCATCAAAAATCACTACCTCATGCTCTCTAGGGCAACCTTCTGCAACCCTTGGTCTGCATCCTGAGCTCTCTCAACATACAACTCCAACTGCTGTTTCAACGCCAAATCCTCCTCCGACTACCACATCAAAAAACAATAATCAGAACCAATTACGTAAATTCTTGAAGGAATCAAGTGAATACTTACTAGATCTTCGTCTTTCTTATCGTCTTTCGTTTTTGTATCTTTAGAAGGGGCCTTCAAATTGGCTTCTTCTTTGGGGTTTTCGCTACCGTTAGTGGGATTGTTGGATTCAGAAACCATGGTGGAAGATGGTGAAATGAATCAAGAAGTGAAAGACTGATGAAATTGATCACTGATGAAATTGATTGATATTGTTTGTGATTAGATTGAAGATTGTGTTTGTTTGATTCGAATTGTTGAAGAAAGGGGTGTTTTTAGTAGAACCCTTGAATTCTCTTTTTCTCCAAGCTAACCCGACCGTTTTATTTATTTTAGTGGTATTTTCATTTCACATAATTTAGTTTTTGATATTATTGATAACTAGTTTAAAAACTAGTATATTACGCGTTATGAATAAAAATATTAAATTAATAGTTTAAATTTTTAAATTTTTTATTTTATAATTTAAAAAGTATATAAATCATTAGCATTTAATGTATTATTAAATGGTTAACTTTCATTCGAGTAACGACGCATGTTTAAAATTCCGATATGAAAAATTCCGCATGTTTAACTTTCATCCTCTCCCTGCGAATGTTCATTTTGAATCAATTTATGGTCACTCTTGTTTTCTCTGTTCACGGATTCTCACGCACATATCATACTTGTTCTTGAATTGAGTTTTATCCGATTGAAGATTTAATGTGAACCTAAATAATTTCAATTTGATAGCGTTTCGCGACTCTCAATTTATTACGACAATTCTCAATATTTTAAGTAAAAATACTACTTCATAATCAAACTGCTAAAAGAAAAGGAGATTAAGTGGAAAAAAATCGCTTATAAGACTACTATTAAAAGATATTATAGTAATAAATAATAATATGTATCGTAAAGAAATCTACAACTAAAAGGTAAGGAAATCTACAATGAATCTTGATCGAATCTTTACTTAAATCATTAAGGAAAACAAAGAAATATATCTCCCAGTCTTTTAAAATAAGGAAATTAGTTGTACGTCTCAACTCTTCAAATCACTATAGTAAGTGTATTCTTAACTAGTTTTAGTAAACTCGTGTATTACACATATTGAACAAAAAAGATATAAATATAATGAAAATTTGTTAATTAAAATTGATATTTTAAAATAAGATATGATTGAAATATTTCTTATAAAAAATAAAATAAAATTTTTATTTTAAAATAAAAGTTTTAAAAATATCATACTTAAAAACTTTCTTCTATAACTCTCAATTTTAATTATTTTTTAATAAAAAATTTAACTTTTTAAAAACACCAATTATGAAATATTTTGTATTTTCTAAAAAGTTTGATTTTCTAAAAAGTTTTCTAATTTTATGAAAAATTATTTCGTAAGAAATAACATTAGTAAAAATATCTTTTGCTTAATTTATTAAAAACAATTTTAATCTAAAAAATTAAATAATCTTATTAGTAATTAATGTGATTATTAAATTGGAAAGAGAAGCGGGAAAAAATTGTTAAGGAGTAATATGGTGTTGACATGTGTCTTCCTAAATACATTTTTATTAGAGTAGGAAGACTAGGGTAGGTCTTTATAAATGAAATCACTCAAATCTTCAATCTATTTTTAAGTTGAGATTTATTCATACAAAGTTATAGATATACAGATCGTTTACTATAAAAAAATGCAATTTTCGTGCGAAGTAACTAAGTAATATATTCAATTTTTTTACTTAAAAACTTCATATTCACAAGTAATATATAAAAACTAATATGAAACAACTAAGTAATATATTCAATCTTTCTTACTTAAAAACTTCATATTCACAAGTCAAATACAAAAAAAAAATGTAAATTTAAGATATATCAGTTGGTGTACTATAAACAGTCATGTTATTATATTAAAATCACCCTAAATGATTAATAAGGTTACAACTCGTACACGTTATCATCAACGATTATATCATAAAATCCGCACCATGCTGCGGTGGAGGCAATTTATGAAATGGTTAATTTGGGTTGTGTTTTAACGAGAAATAAGGATGCATTGGGAAGAAAAAGAAGAGAATCATAACCGAATATCCTGCATAATGTTGGTTTCAAACCTAAGATCATACTTAAATTCATTCATTTCAAAACTTACATTATATAGAAAGTACACATGAACTCCCAAAAACAAGTGTCGCTACTCAACTATCCTTAATACATGTCCACTTTTTACTAACTACTAAAACTAATTCAAAATAAAACTTGTTGCATATTTTGAATAAAACATGACTCAATACTAGAATCGTGACCCGTAACTCGACCCGATCAAGATTAACCCAATACATAATTCAAAGGCTATTGTGTTCTTCCTAACATGTATATTTGAGTTTGACACATTGCTTAATGCAACAAATTTCAAAAAATATTAAAAACTTTATAAAGATAAACAATGTTTTTTTAAAACATACAAATTTAACAGTAATATTTTCTTTCTCGTCCACTCACAACCACTTACAATTATTCTCTGTCACACAAAAAACACATTTATAATAATATAAAAAAACCTACGTAGATAATCTTATATAATTGTTTTCTATTAACACTATACTCTCATTATCCCATACAAAAGTTCTACTTCTAGTATTCTCCATTACACCCCAACAAAGACACGTATGACTCACCCCCAACATTCACCAACCCACGTGTCACCTTCTCTACACCGCCATGCATACATTATACATTATACATACATATATATCTCTTTAATTTACCCCTTTATATATAATCCCACAAAATCAACCCAAAATCTAACCCAAAAGTCCCACAAATGACAAACATATTAACCATATCCATCACTCTAACTCTAACTCTAACCTCACTCTTAACATCATCATCAGCACTTCTTTCATCACCTCCTCACCATGGGCACGCAATCAGCAAGCTAAAGAGCGGGTTAGCCGCGGCTAAAGACTCCGCATCGAAGGATTTCGATATCGTGGATTCGCCAAAGCGAATCGGAGAAGATATAGCAAGAAACGTCACGGGTGCACTGCATGAAATGGGGCAAAAGAGTTTCAATGATGTTGCATGCATGTTCAAACACTACGTGTTGGTCTTGTATCGCGATTTCGTCGGTTCGGTTGTCGGTTCGGTTCATTTACTCGGGTTTTCGACCGCGTATGGGATGTGTGTTTGGGTGACGTTTGTTTTGAGTTATGTGTTAGGGAGGTGTCTTTCTAGACATGTGTTTAGTGTAGTGCAAAGGAGGGTTTACAAGGTGTACTTCAAAGCGATGGCGTATAGTGTTTCGACCGCGTTATTCGGGCATTTTACGGGTTGTGAAACCGGGTTTTTGACTAGTAATATGGGGCTGTTTCAGAGCTTGTGTTTAGTGTCTGCATTGTTGATGGTTTTGATCAACTTGAAGTTGTTGGAGCCTAAGGTGACGAAGGTGGTGCATGAGAGGATGAAGATGGAGAAGGACGAAAGGAGGGGGGCCGCGGTTAAAGACGGGATGGCGGATTGTGGCCGCGGTGGTGCCGCGGTGGTGAAAACCGCGGCGAGTGCGGTGGCGGAGAGGCAAGATGTGTTGAGGTTGAATGAGAGGTTGAAGAAGTTGAATGCATGTTCATCTGCATTGAATTTGGCTACTTTGGTTGCACTTACATGGCATATGGCTTATATGGGCCAATTGCTTCAAGCTTCGGAGTAAATAGAGCGTGTGCGCGTGTGTTACATGGGTTTCTATACGTTAAACTGAATAGAAATCGAGCGCGTGCGTGTGTTACACGCGTATGTAATACGTTAACACACGCGTTCGTATAGTCTTTACTTTGGACTGTTTTTGTTGTTTGTTTAGAAAGGTTTGTTATGTTCTTTGTTATACATTACATATTAGTTTCATATGATGCGATTTTTGATGCTTTTTAACAAATAACATTTTTTCGCGCGATCATAAGCATCTTCGAGTCTTATGGTGAACAAATATAAAGGTATAATCATAGTGTATGATGCAACCATTTTTTAAAAATATGCATTGCAGATGTTACAAACGAAAACCTTTTGCGCTTAGCGCGTGCTAAATAGGTCGAACAAAACCAGACCAGACCATTAGGTTTTGCGCGTAGCGCGTGCTAAATAGGTCAAACAAAACCAGACCATGAAACCATACAGGGTTCCAGTTGCATACCATGATAGACCAATGTTCAGTAGTTGATGCATCTTAAGACAGACAGTGTATAATACTTCAAGGGTCGGTTTATCGTGTGTATCGAGAAACATACTTTGTGTCTTCAATGCTGTGTGTTCATGGGATGTGGTGTTTTAGTTCTCTTCATCTATCAGAATGGTTGATTGGTTGCATACGCCCGCATCATTCAATGATGCCATGTCGTCGTCAAGCAATGTATGCAGCGGGGAGCCCTGAAATCACAACACATTTATCTACGTTTTACGGGATAACTTTGTGGCCTTTTGACCAATTGCTATCAAGTATCTTAAACCACTGGTTGCTGCGAGTGGCTACATGAACATTTACAAAGTCAAAGAATTTAGTCAGAGACAAACCTCTTCTTGAAGATATAATTTGGGCTTGAAAAACTTCAATTTGAAGAAGCTCAAGCAAAGAGTCTTCAGCTTGCCAACCTTACAAAAAGGAAGTATGGTTAAGACAAACAAATAATAAAAACGATATAGCAAAACCGAAAAAAACAAACGATTACAGTGGTGGTCGCGGGCAACTTTTTTGTTATCGGAGCTTTCTCACAAATTGATGGTCCGATACACTTCAAAGTAACAGCTGCAAGAAACAAAGATGCATATAACTCAATAAGTTTGGTGCATTTGATTTGGCACAAAGCTTAAAGAAAGTTGTTGACTATTTGTTAAACACTTATAACATTGTTCGAAAAGATAATATAGAAGAAAGGGTAACAAGAAATAGTTGCAGAAATAGACTCATACTTATAAGTCCAGAAGCCATTTTCTGAGGGCCTGCTGGACCATTTGAAGGCCGTTCATCCTCGATACCATGAAATGTTTTGAGCTCAGTGAATCTAATATCAAGTTCGAGATGATATGAGTGGAAGGATCATTGCACAAAAATAACATATAACTTCATTAAATTTGAACTAGATATAATAAAGAATAATATAACTTTTAACCCATGAATGTATGATGTGGTTTTGACAATACCTTGGGTGAAGCCTCTTGATCTCTTCCAGATTTTGATGGGGCTTTGACATGACCAGGCGTACATACCTGCGCAAAATCATGATGTATATTTTTTCATCTACATAGGCCCACAGCATTGTAGTGGAAGTTAAAGCATGCAGATCTATGGTGTTAAATTTATAATTAAAGACCAATCCTGTTAATTCAGTAGTTAAGAATGTACCTAATCTCAGACTCTTTGCGCTCTCGAGGGGTAATCTGACGCATGGCAATAAGATGAATGTGTTAAGTTTAAATACCTATAGATGGCAATATGCAACATATGCTCCTAAATTTACCTCGCTCCCATTCAATATTTTAACTTTTGCCAAACGAGCAATCAAAGCATATCTTCCGATCCCACCTCTGTTTGGATCAGTTGCTGGATTCTCAGAACACCTAACATCCTGCACTTTGAAACCAAAACATCAATAAGTCTCGATTCAATGCTGAAAGCTTAAAGCTGCCATAAGCCTTTCTGTGTGCAAACACACTAATGGACCCCATCATGAAAAAAATACACTGTCTTAACCATTAAGTGAATTAGTGAAAGCTTAATTTACATATTCAACGAAACCACCTTTTCTTTTAGGCCCACACTACTTTCTAACAACTTTTTGAAGGCATGTGTTCCACATGAAATCAACATTATTCTTAAGCATAAGCTATGCTATGATAAATAATTTTCAGAAAAAAAATAAGAAAGAATTAAGTAAATGACATGTAAAGCATATCGGATAAAACAATCTTACCACTAAGGCTGGAAAAGAGTTTAGGGCATCAATGGAAGCTAAATCCTCAATTTTATTACCTCCTGAACAGTGTGAATTATAAATTAGTGACTGATATGGGCAAGTTTCGTATATGGTGGATATTTAATTAATAATTACCAATAAGCAGGCAACGCAAATTTTGGAACGGCTTATATGGCAGTTCATCTGTTGTAGCAGGGTACCAAATGTGTTCTATGCTATTCTTATTCAAATGAAGCTGCTCCAAACTGAATGCAGAAGCAATATTTCTGAGGATTAACATCAGCATATAAATCTTATACTGTTTAAGCCAAGAAGTGAAAAGATGTTTCTTTTTATACCATTTCAGTTGTGAAAGCTTCAAGATTTCACCCCAATCAGCTATATAGTTATCTTCCAAGTTAAGAACCCGCAAAGAGGAAAATCCTTGTACAGTTTTGGATGAAGTAGGCTGGGTAAATAAAAAAAAGGTAAAATGAGACTATCATAATATGCGAACATTACATGCGGCAGCAACCCATTTACTTAAGAACATGTCAATTTGGGTCGTTCTTTTTATCTCCAACAGGTCAAAAGAAAATTTTAGCTAAAAAGAGAACTAGGCTAGATGGTTTAAAAGTCATCCAAAGTCTTTCTAATGCATTAAAAAAATGAAAACTTACAAATTGCAAACTTTTTGAGAGAAACGTTTTTTGAAGTTTGTGGGTGTGTTCTCCCCTTAAGAACCGTTCTCGTGTAATTGGAGCATTCACGTGATACTAAGTGCACCCAAACACAGATATGCATATACATATATGTGTTATATATGCCTATATTCATGTGTATAATATATTCAAATAAATTTAACTGTCAAGTATGATTAAAATTGAAATCTCAAGCGACCTATTCCCGATCAACAATTTTTCCTGGATCCACACATGAGATGTTAATTTAATATTATCTGATTTCAATATTGGGTATAAATTGTAATTGGATTAACCATAAACCATGTGAGCTTATTTGAGCTACTTAATGAATCGGCATTGTCATCTTCTATGAGTTTTTAGTTGTTTTAAATAAAGGATGGGGATGTAAGCTCAGTTCTCGACTAGTATGAGGACGAGAACATAATCCCTGATATTTCCCACTCCATTTCCATCTCTACCACTATGCAACACAAAAGGACCAATTTTGAGGCAAAGAAAAATATGACGATATTACAAACCGTTATCTCCCTTATCTTATTTCCCATTAAATGCAGTTCTTCAATGGCTGGCAGTGAATCTTTAAGCACTTCAACCTGCCAAGCAAGTAAATTTCACTGGCACGGATCACATTAACAAGTCATAGTCAAGTAAAAAAAGTAGGGAAGCATTGCTCACCTGAGACCAATTAATGGAAACATTATTTAAGACTAAAAGGCGAAGATTCTTTAGGTGAGAGATTCCCACTACATCCTTTGACATTCTATTGTTTGTCAAATTAAGTGCTGTAAGGGATGGCAACCCACTGCAGATGGCATCTATGTCCTGCAATACAACACAAGTTTACTCAGCTTCAAGCAGATACTTTTTCATCAATGGCATACAAGTATGAAGAAAATAATATCAATGTTAATCCTAGTTTCCATTTGAGTTAAACTCAAATTAAATTTCTTCAATTGCCAATAATAATAATAATAATAGAAACTTTTATGTGCCCTATCATGCTTACAACATTTACTAATACCAGTATACCACAAGTAAATCCTAAAAACTATGGAAATGTAATTCTGTAAGCAAGAGAACGTACTTGCCACTCAGAAAGCAGGTTTCCAGTTAAATCAAGTTCCTTTAGATCTGCAAAAAACAAGCATAGCTGTAATGACACAACACTAGGTGCAACTACACGTTGATCTTTATCAATTATTCATCCCACATTGTAAAAAACGACACTCACAGCTAATCACAAATCCAAAACACATCTCCAGTCCATCAAAGACCTCTCATATAAGTAAAGTAATCATCTAATAGACAAGCAAACCAAAGAAAAAAGCACCGAATGTTGCATCCTGCATATCACAACTAACCTTATACACCAGTGACCTATAGCACGCTTCAAAGGCACATTTAAAGAACAATCAACAAAGACGTTCTTCCACGTCCAAATACTGTCAAAAGCTATTAAAACTGAACTATTGGTGCAGGATAATCAATCATGGAGCTTTTACATGTGCGTTATAAAACATATGCAATCATATAACTATTCGATTACCACTACGAACAGGCAATTTACTTTACATTTATCTCACTAACATTTTACAAAAGAACTAAAACTCACTTGGTAGAGTTTTACTAATCTCCAAAGGGTCCCCAGCAGAGCTAACCCCTAAATACGACAACGAAGCACCCGGCAACTCTTCAAATCGCCCCAGTATGTCTTCAATCTTATCTTTACCCACCAGCTGCACATTCACCCGTTTATGACTAGCAGAAAGCACATACATTTCATCTGTAAACATAAAAAAAACAATCAAATTAACCAAAAGTCAACTTATTTAAACACTAATCGTTCAAACTATTTACCCAATTCCTCTTTAGTAGAACTTGTGCGGTATCGGGTATTTAGGGCTTGCAAAAGCGAAACACCGGAGCTCAAACTGTGAGGGCGAGCGAAAGAAGCTGAATTGGGGAACTGAGCGGTGAAATAGCGAACGCCGTTGAGTGATCCATCGTGTTTGCCGTCGCGATTGTCCCAATCGACGCCGACCCATGTGCCGGAGTAGCCTTCGACTTGACCCACGTACTTCACGGTGCCGATGCGGTGGTGGTCACCGGTCCAGTGGACTCGTTGGCCGATCTTGAAGTTGGGTTGGGTTGGGGTTTGGTGGTCCGTTGAGGGTTGCATTGTGGTCCGATCGATTGTGTTGGTTGTGTGATCGAAGTCCGGTGGCTACATGAGAGTGATGATATTGAACTTGATTTGTGGTTTTCTAGATTAGTAAGGATGGTTAGTATTTAGTTTGAAACTAATGGTTATTAGGTTCGGGACTGACACGACATCGTTACGTACGAGTTAGTTTTTTCTTTTTTTCGGGACGTGTTAGTGTAGCTCCCTGAGGTTTCGTACTCATGTAATAAGTCAATGGTCCGTCAATGATATTTTCATAATACTGCAATACATTACGTTTGTTGATTATAAAAAATGATGTTATAATTGACTTTTGAAGGGACTTGCCTACAAACGGAAAGCAAGTGCCGGTGATGGTTTGAGTTGGATTTAAATAAAAACATTATCAAAACGTAGATATACGTAATTAAGTTATTGTAAAGCTCTATATTATAAAAGTTAGAAAATAAATTCAAACTATATTCCAAAGTCACTAAAATATTAAAAACAATAGTAGCATATTTTGCGTTTTAAGAGCTTGTAAACGTTTGACCGGTTACTGTTTATAACGAGTTACATATATAATTGTTTTTATATTTTAACTACACGTTCAGAAAAACGTATTTGTAGGTTGGTCGTAAATAAAATGATGGTACTACATCATAAAAAAAATCTTACACATGGTCTTTTCTTAGAAGTTTACTTTATCGTTGGTAATTAAATTAAAAATTAAAACACAAAATAAAATCAAAAAAGAACTCATATGTGCCTGACAAGTGATGCTCAAATTACTGTTTATAACCTACAAAAATTAGTACGTATATTAATTGGTGTGTGAAGAATTGAGGATTATAAGCTTTTATAAATCAAGTATAAACCAATTTTAAAAAAGTTATTGTAGAATATTGAGGATTATCTTGTTTAACATACAGTTAAATCAAGAGTTTGTAAACCAACTTTAAAAGTTACATAAATGTAATTTTAACATTATAATCCTTAGTCATCTATTTTTAAGAAAAAAACATTTTTACTATCACATTAGGTTACATGTTTAATTTTAGCAAATTTATGTTCGAAGGATGTCTAGATGTTTTATAACACGATATAACGACTCTGATCTTATAAAACCAATAAAACAAAACATAGAGACTTTGTACAAAGTTTATCTTATTTTCTTATTTAGAGTAACCATTACACCCATATAAAATTTTATCCAATTGCACGCTTCATTTTTACTTTTATATGTATTTTTTGACGGACATTTTGTTTAGGCGGACTATATGTTTGTTATCGACATTATATTGTAAACGTAAACTCTATATTTGTTAAAGAGATAACTAATGATCTTTATTAATATTACACATAAATTGTAAAAGTAATCATAATTAAGAAAAAACTTTCTAATGATTTACAAGTGATTTGAAAGCGTAACAACGTACTTCACCCCTCTCGTACACGGCGTGCAAAGGAACGTGTATGGTCTTCGAAGTCACTAGCGCCGACTGCCACCTTTATAGCCATTCGACACCATTTGAAAACAGTCTACAATGCCTATTAAATTTTCAAAGATTACATGTACACCCTAAAAAAACCTCTTGATCAGTTAACCTCTCCCGCCAACCATCAACAAGGTGTTTATATGTGTGTTTGAGTCACTCACTTAGAAGAAATCAAAAACAGTGTTTCTTGATTATTATAAAATCATCGCATTCTTATATTGGTAAGTATTTTAGTTTAATGTATGAACTCTCGTATGATTAATTATAGGAATATGATGGTTCAAGTTGAAACTAGAAAAAAAATGGTATAAATTGATGTTTATAAACAAAATGAGTTTTTTTTGAACTTTTTGGTTTTGAAAAAATTAATAAAATATCAATGAAAGATGAACTTTTGTTAAAAATAGGATGTTTATGCCTACACAGCTTGTAACATGAGTGCACGGCCATACAAGAAGCTAAAGCTCATGGTACATTGTCATATACATTGTATTTCTGAGTTTATTTAAAGCTATAAAAAAGAAAATTTCTTTTTCGTTCTTTTCCTTTCTTTTCTTTTTCTTCGTTTTCTTTTCTTTTTCTTTCCTTTTCATTTACTGCTAATTTGATATGAGTGTTTTTAACCTTCATCTTCCTTCAATATATTCTTTTTCCTTCTTAAATGAACTAAAAAACACAACTTTTTTTCTTTTTCTTTCATTTGAAAAAACTCTAAAACATAACTCTTTATTTTATTTTCTTTCAATTTTTTTTTTTTCTGTTCTCTTCTTAAATGAACTTGAAAGCATAACGATAGGGCTTGATGAGATATCAAAAACATACTTTTAATCAACAATGTGTTTAAACAACATATAAACCTAACACCAACAAATCCTTCACACTTTTAGATATCAAAGTGAGGGGCTGTTTGACAATTTCTAAATAATTAAATGTTGAATCAATAAGATGTCTGAACCATTAAGAGCTAGTATATCGCTTAACTATTCAAATACAAATGTCTTACCAATTCAGATAAGAGGTCTTGACCATTCAGCATTAGACCTCTTAACTATTCAGCATTAGTATAATATTTAACCATTCAGAGACAAATGTCTGATCCATTCAGACATTTGCTCACGAAACAAACAGTCTGAACCATTAAATGTTAAACCATTCAAACATCTAAACCATTAAAAGGTTGATTAAGAGGTTGCAAAACAGCCCGTAAGATATTAACTAAAGAGTTAACTTTTTAGGAAGACAAAAGTTCAAGGTCAAAGTACCACAAGTAGAGACCTGCTGAGCTAAAGGTAAGTAACTAAAACCCCTTCACACTATTGTAAAAAGTTTTGAATTTAAATGAGTCAAATAGCCACAATCTCAAAGATCATTGGCCACTACACTCTTTTAAAGGAAGGCAAACTGTAACTACAAAAATAGCGACCAATGAGTTAATTCAATGCAATAACTCAGGTCGCTAATGATCTGTCGACCATCCCAAAAAGGGTTTAAAAACCAGGTCGAAATGTTATGAGCGTGTATAACATTAGTTCTTGTTGTATTATCTATGCTACAATTGTTTCAGATCAAGGCCTGAGTTATCACCATTTTCTGTTGTTACTTTTAATATGTCCTCTAGACTAACTGTAGGTAAAAAAATTAACAAAACAACATTTTTATAAAGGTTAAAAATCAGGCCATGATGTGAGGGGGAAAAGGCAACCAAACTTAATTATCAGACATATAAAGTGGTGTAGAACAAATCATTTCAAAAGCAGTGCAAATTTTTGCTGAAGAAAAAGGCTCTTGCCAATTGAATAACAAATATGTAGAGGGTAAAGAAATTTGATATATGTCTTCCCCTTATTAACCAAAATATAATCCGAAGTCATCTCCTAATACCTTGAATCATCAAGAAAACTTCAAAATGGTGTTGAAACAAAAAAAATTACGCTGTGGATGCCTTCAGGTATGCGATGAGGTCGGCACGCTCCTGTGGTTTTTTCAGTCCTGGGAAAACCATCTTTGTTCCAGGGATGTACTGCATTCAACAAATATACATCAATTTAGCAAAGCAGAAAATAAAACAAATGAACAAGTATTACTTATCAACAATACTAACAAAATTTTCTTTTAACTTTTGTGAACTAAAAGGCAGAAAAATATTAAACTTAATGCTGACCATACAAAGAATTTTGTTTTATACTGTTGTTTTGTGGTTTATATGCTATTTCTTAAAAAAAAGTTCCGGTTTGAAACATTTTAGAAAAGTCCGGAGTTAATAGTTTTATAGGCTATAGCACAGAGGGAGTGTAAGCAAAAACAATTGAAGTTTTCATTTGATTTGATCCATAATGTTTTGTAAACCATACATATCAGAAAATAGTAGTAAAATTTCATACCTTCTTAGGGTTCAACAAGTAGTCATATAAGGTATTTTCCTCCCATATAACTGCCTTGTTCTTGTTACCAGCAGAATAGGAATATCCAGCGGTAGTTCCAGATTGCCTTCCGAACAGTCCATTCAAGTTGGGTCCTGCAAGTTTCATATATCGATTTACCAACTATAGTCTTAACCAAGTTAACTTTTAATCCACAGCAACCTAAAGTTCAAAACTAAATCACATCTTAGCCAAAAGTTATATTATATATGTGATCTAGTTGTTTGCATGCAAGCCTAACGTAAGAGTTCTAATATTCTTCACAATGAATGTTCGATTCATATATAATCAAAACAAAAACATGTACTGCTATTTCTAAACAAGGTGATGCACCAATCCAACCTGACAATATACACGATAAGTTCAAATTTGTATAAAAAAATTATCCAGAACAAGTTGAAGATGAGACCAGATGGGTGGTATAGAACACTAATAAAAAACAGTAGCTGACTAGCTGCTCTTAGAAAAAAACGATAACCCTTTTCAGGTAAACTGTTGATCTGTTTCGATATACTACCAAAAATCTGAAACATAGATCAACACAAAGAAACTAATAAGTTGCTCCCACGTGGAGCGCACAACTAAAACAAGCAAGGGTTGTAGGGGCTTTCAAAAAATGAATATCATTTAGGGTTTAGGGTTCTCAGTTTGACATTTAGTTATGTTTTGATTATGGAAATTGAGAACAGATCATGCAACATTAAAAATATACCATGATATTAGTTCTCTCCTAAATTTGTAAAAGAATACAAAACTCATCTCTATGACATAGATGTTTTAAGTAACAACACTGATAAAATCATTTAGCACAATGGGAAAAAGAAACTAATCACATGTTCAATTAAAGGAGATAGTAATTTTGTTAACTTTTTGGGCAAATTTTCAACAGATAAACTCTTCTTCTCCAGGATTACTTATTTGTACTTCTTTGCAAATAGACTAAACATTTTGGATCAGTAGCACAGAACTTTGAAGAGATATAGTTTACATATATTACTTTACAACTTTAAACTCTTTTGAGTCAGCTGTCAAACTACAGATTAATTTAACGATTAAACTACTGGAAAACATCAGAAATTTTGACTGCTTGAAATTTGCAAAAACTTTAACAAGAATTTTATAAGTTTAAAAAGCTTTGTAAATTGTAATGTTATCAAAGAGCAATCGTTATTACTTATTAGCTTAATACACAACGTTTAAATTAATTTTCTTCAAAAATAGTTGATCACAAAAATCTGTACACCCTTGAGGTAACCCTAGATCCAAAAAAGAAGGATTAATACACCACATGTTCATGAACTACGATTCTGAATCAGAATAATACCGAAAAAATCTAACCTTCTACTTTCAAATGTCAAATCATAACAGATTCAACGCATAAACCAGAACACCACCATAAACACATCAAAAGCAAACGAAACAACTTCATACGACAATCAACAAACCTACTGGCCGATCTAAAACAAACGGTAGCAAATCCAATGATTCTACAAAAATAACACCATCATAAACACAGCAAAAGCAAACGAAACAACTTCATAGAACAATCAACAAACCTACTCACCGATCTAAAACAAACGATAGCAAATCCAATCATTCTACACAAATAACACCATCATAAACACATCAAAAGCAAACAAAACAGCTTCATATAACAAATCTACCAGCCGATGCAAATCAAAACGATTCTACACAAATAACACCATCACTTCAGCAAACAACATCATCAACAGCTACCAGATCACACAAACAGATCCAAAACACACCAGATCTAAACATAAACATCAATAATCAGGAAAGTGATAACAATTAACAATACCTTGCTTATGGCCAGCGCCTTTCTCGACGGTGTGACACTGAGCGCACTTGGTCTTGAAGATCTTCTCGCCGGCGGCGGGATTTCCGGCGGGAGCCTCCGCGAAAGACGCCATTGAGGTGTGTTATGTGAGGATCGAATCGCCGATTGAAGGTTGTTTCGTTAGAGAGAAGATGTGAGTTGTTTAGGGTTTTCAAAAGGGGATGAATGACGATGGTGTTTATGTATTGATGGAGAATTTTAGGGCAAAAGGCAAGGGGGTCAAGTTGAACGTGTGGCCTCAACAGCGTAAGTTTCACGGGCGGCGCGTGGATTGGACACGTGGTTGGTTTCTATTGGTCGTTGGAATATTCTATTTTTGTGAGCATATTATTCTTTTCCACCGAACATGTAGGTTCCTAATTTTCTACTCAAATCATTTATTTCGGTTGACCATGACTCCATGAGGTGTTTTTTTAACATGATGAAAAAACAGTCCATACGTCTACGAACATAGGTAGCGCTGGTTAGCTCAAGCTTATTTATTAGAGATTTGGTTGGGGTTCTTCCGACCTTATGAAATTTCTTTTAATGGTAGTGTGTATGTTATATTCTCAACCGACCCGCAATAAATTTTGACAACGACACTCGAGAAATTTTGACAACGACCTCATTATATTTTTGTATTACCAACGAGTCAACGACCCTAAAAATATAAAATTTAAAAGTTTTACAAATATAAACCAATAAGTTATAACAAAAATAACTGGTATAAATTTATTATAAAATCACTATGGACCATTAACCTTATGAAATTTAGTTCATCAGGTTGTTATTCAATAGGTTATATGCTTAACCCCAAAACACAGTTCTTATTATCCAATAGGTCAATATCCATAACCCATTAAATTAAAATAATATAACAAATCTAATTTCAAACTATCGTATATCAAACGTCGCTGCCCTTGACAGTCGATACTTCGGCAATCGACGGCCGGCAGGAGCAGTGGTGGTCCGGTGGATCATCGACGGAATTCTGGCACACCCTTTGGCTTTTGGCGGTTCCAAAATCCAAGCCTCAATTCACAATTATAGTTCCAAAATCCAAATCGGTAAGTTTGTTTCATTGTTTTGAATGTTTAATTATTTTATAGTATAATTTATTGTTTTGTACTTTAGTTTGGTTATTTTAATACTTAGCAATAACATGATAATTTGCAAATTGTTTAATTGTTATTTGTATGCTAAATTGCTAATAACTAATCTATTGTATGTTGTATGCTAATAATTAAATTTGTTGTTCGATTTGGGTTTATATAATTAAATTTATTTTTTGATTTGGATTTTAATTTATAATTTTAGGAATATGGAAAAAAATCAAAATAAAATTTGAAACTTCATCTTCTAATACTTCTTAATGTGTTGATTTAAAAGATCTTTCATCGGATCCTGCTGAGTGTCGACCGAAAATCAATTTCTTCTTATCAACCTAATCAACGAGATGAAGCTAGAAGATTATACTTAGATAAAGGGTCATGTCAACCAAAAGGTCATCATTTTCCTCAAAAATTGATTGTTGGCCAAGCAAGACGTTTCCGTCATTCCGTGATAATTGGTTTAATACTTACAAAAATTGGCTAGAGTATTGTATTAAAACCGATAGTGCATATTGCCTTATGTTGCTATTTGTTTAAAGTACTTTGGAAATCATAATCTTGAAAAAAGTGTTTTAGCATTTTATGTGAATTGTTTTGTCCATCAACTTCAACTAGTTGTTGTGGCGGTCTCAAACAAAAACATAGTTGTTTGGAAGCTTTTTGAAACGATTGGGTGTTTAATAAATGTCGTTTGTGCATCTTGCAAACGACAAGATAAACTTCGTGAATGTCAAAAAAGAATTTGGAAAATGAAATTGGTACAGGAAGTGGTTTGAATAAAGAGATTTCTCTTACACGGGTTGGAGATACACATTAGAATTCACGTTATAAAACACTTTGTCATTTGGTTACTTAATATCCATCTGTTATGAAGTTCTGGAATATGTTGAACAAAATGGTGTGAGTACTGCTAGCGTGAAACAAGCGGATGGGCTTCAAGCGGATATGAAAAATAATGTAATTTTGTGTTTTACTTACACTTGATGATACATATTTTAGGATGCACAAATATATTGTCCCAATATCTTCAAAGAAAAGAGCAAGATTTGTTGAATGCAATCTCATTGGTTACATCAAACAAGCAACTACTTGAGAAATTTCCATTAGAAGGTTTCAATTCATTTCTTGAGGAAGTTAACTTGATTTGTGAAAAACATGAACTTGAGATTTGTAAACGTGGATGATTACTACATTAACCCTAAAAAAGCCAATGGAAAAGACAAACATTACATAGTGTTAATATTATGAGTAAGATTGTTTCAACACAGCGCTAAACATGCAACTCCAAGAGTTTGGGAACCGTTTTAATATGGTAACTTCTGACTACTTATTTGTATGACTAGTTTGAATCCACGCGATAAATTTGTTGGGTTTGATATATCAAAGATACTACAATTTGCCGATATGTACCCTGATTTTAATAAAGATTATAAAAGAAGACTTATGATTGAACTCTTAACTTAAATTGATAAGTTAAAAGAATATACAATAATTTTCAACTTGAATGGACTATCTACTCTTGTATAGCTGATGGTTGAAACAAAAAAAAACATATTTCCTTCACGTTGATGTACCGTTTATTGAAGTTAGCACTCGTATTACCCTGTAACATCAAGTGTGAAAGATGTTTTTCGGCAATGAAGTATGTGAGTCCGATTAGCGTAACCAAATTGGATATAAGAATTTGAGCAATAGTTGTATTTGTTATATTAAAAAAGAGTCACTTTAGATATTTCATCAAATGATATAATGAATATATTTCAAAACATGAAAACTCGTACAGAACAATTTTAGAGATGTTATATAAATCTTATGTAATTTTGATGACTATTAAAGTACATTTGTTATGTTATTTTGATATTTAACTTAACTTTAGCTTATGTGTGACCCGATCCGACTTGACAGCCACTGTAGAAACCTGACCCACCAACACCATGTGGTGTTTTATGTTAATAAGAGCATTCATGGTGGATTTTTCGTACTCATGCTTATATTTACATTTAAAAAAAATTAACTATATATTACTTTTTATACATTTATCTTTATCTTTTATATCTCCTTTGCTCATAGTCACTTTAAAAATATTTTAAAAAATTATAGGGATTGAACAGTGTTTCATCAAATATATAAATAAACGGTAACATTTTATCTCTTTTTCACTCGTAATCATTTCATATAATATAAGAAACATACTCACACATATACAGGGATCCTACTATGAATGGTCTAAGAGTAGACGAAGTCATCGAGGTGGGGAAAGTTGAGAAGAAACAAGGATATGAGGTGGAGGATGATGATCATCGTTAGAGGTGATGAAGTGTGGTGGAGATTGGTGAATCGGGTGAATAGTAACCTATTCGGGAGAAAATCAAAAAAGAAAAGAGAATGTGAGACGAAGAATTTGACTCGAGGAAAACTCGGAACGCCCCTTTTGTTTTCGAGGAAAATATAAAATCTTATGGAAGTGAGATAGATCAGTGTGTTCTAATACTTTTCATTCAAATAAAGTATGTTTCATCAATTTTTAACGATCACTCTTTGAAGATTAACCTCGACCCATTTGGCACGTCTTCGTTTGAAGTGATAGAGGATTGTCGCCAAATAAATAAAATGAAGAATTGAAGGATGAAGAACGAATGTCATCCCCTGAAAAGAAAAGGAAGGCAAGATCAAAACCGTGGTTCGATATTGACTAGCGCGTTAATGAAATCATGGAATTCTTGTTCCAACTATCCGAGCCTAAGCGATCAACAACAAGGTGGCAAATTTTGGAAAATGATTTTTATTTTTAATTTAAAGTTTATTTGTTTGATCATGTCTTGACTGATTGTTTTTTTATACTTGTCTACTTTTATAGTTCCTTGCTCCTATTCAAGCAAGTCAGACTATCAAACCAATTATCAAGTATATTCAAAGCGGATAGAGCTTGAAACTTTTTGAAGAAGCGGAGTGGTGTATACAACATCAGAGGCATGGATCGAAATAGCGGCAAAAAGCGATCAGGATATGACGATGAAGGCAATTAAATACCTCAAGAATCCGTCACCCAAGAAGGCTTTTTTGCAGATATCGTCGTGGGAAGTTGTTCGCACCCATTCGACGTTGATTGATGTACCTCTTTATGGACTGTAAATCATAGCGAGGCAAGAGAATAAAAATGAATAAGTATGACAACTACATCACGTGCTCGTATGCTTAATTTCCTCACGCTAATATCGGTGTTCATGACAATGAGACAAACAACTTTGTAGAGCTGAAAATACCAACTAAGAAAAGTAAGGAATTGGTTGCGTTTTCATTATCATAATAATGCTTCTCAACAAGATTGAGAAGTTTAACACCAATACTTAGGTCGAAATCGGTCATAGAACCTGACTTATAGACAAAAAGTACGACCTTGTACCGGATAATATTATGTTCGGTTTAACTGATGTGAAAATAACAACTATTTAATGAACAACAAAAACAAATGGACTTACTTTATCCTAAAAGACCACTCCGAATGTTTATGGTCAATGTTGGTGGTGGTGTTACAAAAAATCGTGAAATGGCTACACGCTTTATCCTAAAAAGACCACCCCAAATATTTTGTGATGATGGTGAAACATTGAAAAATATGAAAATAAAAAAATGTATAGTTAGCTTATTTGTGCATTTTACTTGTGTTGTTGTATGGAGCCCATGTTCAGGTGTCGTCGACATTGAAAATTTAGCGGAGAAAATAATATGTGATTTAGGTTTGGATAATCAAAACACTAAACCTGCAAGTAATATCGAACCACGATTTCACCAATCTCTTCGAAACATGTCTAATGCTTTTTTTTAAAATACGATTTAACATCAAACATCCACGCATCAATGGCTTCGGAACAAGTAGTAGCTCAACAAATACTTGGTAATTTATATAACACTTCAACAAAGAAAAACACGAAATGATAAAAGGGTAATCAAAGTAGCGACCTCGGGAGGTGAATTTAAACATTTTTTAATCTACATTCAACCTCATGAGGTTAAGAATCCGAATAAACTTTAGCGTTATTCTACTCGGTTTGAAAGAATAATCATATTTAACCTCATGAAAAAAAATCATGAAATGGCAAAACACTTTATCCTAAAAAGACTACTCCGAATATTTGCGACAATGATGAAATACTGAAACATATGAAAATAGAAATAACAAATGTTTAGTTAGCTTATTTGTGTATTTTACTTGTGTTGTTGTATCAAGCCCATGTATAGGTGTCGTTGACATTGAAATTCGATGAGAAAATTATATGCGATTTATGTTAGGACAATCAAACCATGACTTCACCAAACTCTTCAGAACATATATGATGCTTGTCTTTTAAAATACGATTTAACATCAAATGTCCAGGCATAAATGGCTTCAGATCAAATAGTAGCTCAATAGAGAACCTGATAATTTAGATAACATTTCAACAAATTAAAACACTAAATGATAAAAGGGTAGTCAAAGTAGCGACCTTGAGGTGAATTGAAACATGTTTTTAATCCATATTCAACCTCATGAGGTTAAGAATGTGAATCAACTTTAGCGTTCTTCTACTCGGTTTAGAAGAATAATTATATTCAACATCACGAGCGTAAAGAACGTTGTTTTCAGTGGTTCATGTCATGGTTGTAATAATCAACATATTATTTTCACTTTTCATTATTTTCTTCAATTTAACAAACTAGAGACGTATTAATACCATATATTCATACTTAAAACTTACGTAATATTGAATTCATACAATGACAACGACCAATATCTAAATGCACTACTTTATATTATGATATTTATATTATTTATACTATTTCCTTAAAACTTTCACAACCATTACCATTTTTTAGCCGGAATAAAAAAAATTCATAGAAAGATCATACTATTAAATTACTCGTACCTTGAAATTAAAATATAACTAATTATCAACGTAAAGTTACATCAATCGTTGTACCATAAAACATCAAAATTTGTACATATATTTTTTTTGTTTTTTCTCTTTATTTTAAAATTGTATTTTAACTCCAATACTTTTACATATCTTACAATTTAACCCTTACAAATTTTCACTTTCAACTTTGGTCCTCATACTTTCCATATTTTACGAATGTTTCATTTTACATCTTTAGTCCGGATAAGTGCGTGTGTAGTTCAACGTTGAACGTTGTTACGACTATTTTTATTCGTTTCACATTCTCATTTCAACGTGTGGCTTCTAGATCGACTTAGTTATTTTTTTAGTGTTTTACGTTTCACATGCGTGGCTCAATGTTTTTATATCTACTTACCGTTCGTTTTTTTATTTTTGTAATTAATTTTTTTAATACGACCTTTTTCAATGTTGGTGATCACTGATGATAGTATAAAATTGATGCTACCTGACTCAATTTTACGCACCCACCGCAACAGTGGATCTTAAATCTTAATACTAGCTTAGGGGCTGTTTGACAGTTTCTGAATGATTAAGTGCTGAACCAATAAGAAGTCTGAATCATTAAGAGCTAGTATATCGTTACTATTCAAAGACAAATGTCTGACCAATTTAGATAAGAGGTCTTAACATTCAGCATTAGAGTATAATGCTTAACTATTCAGAGGCAAATGTTTGAACCATTCAGACATCTGCTCGCGAAACAAACAGTCTGAACCATTAAATACTGAACATTCAAACATCTGAACTATTAAGAGGCCGATTCAAATGCCAACGAACATACCCTTAGCCTGATTTTGTATCTCAGAGACTCGAAGACTCGAGTGTTCACGGTTTTTGTGCATTTTAACCACAAAGTGACACACATTGACACCCTACTACACAAGAAAACTCCTACTCAAGCCATACGTTCAACGGTCGCCTCCACCTTCCTTCGATATCTCCGTCCACCTGAACCCCTCTGTCAACCACCTTCACCAAAATCCTCCACCAATCACTCAATCCCCTCATTACCCCTTGCATTAACCCCTAATTCTCACATATCAGAAGCCAAAAAACAACCTCCCTCAATCAGCCCCAAAAAAGCAAGAAATTCTGCCACGAGCCAAAGCAGCCCTTAATTTTCTTTAAATGTCATTTTAAACTCTAAGTTTTTTTTTATAAAACTTTGAGATATGTCACTTTGACCATCTCGAGTTTCACAATCTTTGTGTTTACCTATTGTATTACATCCTTATTTTTGTGTACGTGTCGGTATAAATTTGAGTTCATCTATGTTTTAACATAAATTTGATTTGGATACGAGTTGGGTAATATATAAAATGCTTTGTGATAATAATTCTGGATAATTTGAGGTTGTCTACGTTTCGACTAGATTTTGTTTGAAAACGAGCGAGGTCCGCTATAATATGTTTTTGTTCGAGGATATAAATTCAAGTAACTATATGTGTTGACGTAAATTTAGTTCAGAAACGAGTCAGGACAGGTCTACACTTTATCACATCATGTGCATATCCGCCGCAACGCACGGGTATATTTACTAGTTATTATTGAATAGTAAATTTATCATATTCTTATTTCCACATTACACCATGGGTTTAAACCCAAAATCTCTTTTTTAAAAACAAAAACTTTTATTAAATAGACTAGCCTCACATTTACTAATAACATTTTTCTTACAACAAATACATTTTCTATAAAATTTATATAAATACTAATTACCAACTTAGTTGTGTCTTATGGTTTGTACCATATGCTTTGTAGATTGTAACTTATTTTGTTTTACTTTTAACCCTATAGTTTTCAACATTTACATTTAACACTAACATATTTTTTTTACTTTCAATTTTAATCCTATTTATTTTTATTCCTTTACAACTTTTTCATTTTACGTATCGGTTTAAACTTTTCGAGTTTACATTTTTTTTTTTGTGTTTAACGGTCGTGTTGCGTTTTACGTTCCGGTCCAATTTATACACATTAACACGCCGTAACACATGTGAATAGTTTAACCTTTTTCCTATCTATTTTTCATCCTTTTTTTACGAGCTTTTCTGGTGTAGATAGTTACCAGCAACAGTGTGCCATTGATACTACTTACAACAGTTTTACGCCCCGGGGCTTGACTACTAGTTTACTCCAAAATCAACATAATACTCATTTTGTGGGACAGACTTCGCATTAATACTAGGGGATAAGCCAAGAATCTATGATATTAATTAACACTAACACGCAATTTTCACTGTATTTAGCCTAATCTCGTATCTTCGAGTGTTCACGGTTTTTGAGCATTTTAACCACAAAGCGACACACATTGACACCCTACAACACGAGAAAACTCCTACTCGAAGCCACACGTTCAACGGTCGCCTACACCTTTCTTCGATACCTCCGTCCACCTGAATCCCTCTGTCAACCACCTTCTTCACCAAAATCCTCCATAATATCCTCCACCAATCACTCAATCCCCTCATTACCCCTTGCATTAACCCTAATTCTCACAGATCAGAAGCCAAAAAACAACCTCCATCAATCACTATAACGATCATCATCTAATTTTGAAATGTCGGCAGCGACTTTGAATTTTTCAGTCTGCCGACGGTACGGTGAAGCGTCATCGGTTGGAATTAGGTCGTGTTTCACGCCTTTTCCGGTGCTGAATAGTTTAAGGTTATTACAGGTACTCCGGTAGAGTAATGAAAATGCGCTGAGATAGTGAAATGTATTGTTGTTTGTGAGTTGTTGTGGAGTTTTGGTGTTTAAAGCGTAGGAATTTGTTGCAAATTGATACGCTAGTAACGCTATCGTGTTCAAAACCCTACGTTTTTGGTACGGATTTACCTAGGCAGTTTTATGCTTATTTCTATTTGAGGAAGTTAATATGTACTATGTAGATCAGGTTTGCGGACCTAGGGTGAAATGATTCTGATTTTGTTGAGGAGAATAGGAGATATTGCAATCTTTTGATTACTTGTTTGGGAAGATTTAATGGTTGTGAGATGGTTTAATGAATACAGAGAAAGGATTAGTAAATTGATTAAATGGGATCTAGAAGTTTGGTTTCTAATGGTGAGGGTATAGTGGTCTTAATCTAAGAAGGAAAGCTAGACTAGGATTTAGATTTATAATATTCAATACCTATGCTTGATCAATAAGATATTTGTGATATTGAGTTGTTGACATACGGTTATATGAAATTCCAGATGTTATGTTCGTCGTTTGAGTTTAGCAAATTTTGTAAGTTATACACGTAGTTAAATTGGGATTTGGGACTGAGGAGTGAGGACCAATAATCTTATATTGTGCTTTATATGTGTGTTGTCACTGTACTGATATTTCAAATAGATGTAAGTCTTTGACTTTTTACCTAGTCTATATGATTTTATGATTCATATAGTGTGGTCTTAATACTATCTACAGCTATTGCCTTTTGGAATTTATAACTTCTGTTTCCTAGCTGTAGAGTGGGACATTATGCATCCAGCTGTCAGCTAAGGGTCAGTCAAGGAGGCCAAATGCAAGGCCAAACATTCAAATGACATTAGTAAATGAGAGTTTTGGTAGGCAGAATGTTATAATAACGCCCTCCGATATATTGGTAATGCTTATGCCTTGTGAAAGAGTTGATTTACACATCTTGGTGAAGGTGTTTGTTGCAAGTACACTAACACTATTGCTTAATTCTTTTGCAGGCATATGATCTTGTTCAAGGACCTCTTGTAAGTTCTATTAATTATTAACTTCTAAATCTTCTTATTGCTGTAACTATGATATTGTTCTTTATATGCTTTACTCAACAATATAGGCACATGTCTAGAACAGTGGTAATAGAGTGTTTGATGAATGTCAGTGTCTCCAATCTTCTATGCCATTCATTTTTAGCTGAGAAAGTGGCCTTATTAGGAGAAGATATGAGTATGTCTTTTTGTCCTTATCGAGGAGAACCGAGTGTCATTAATTTTCCTCTCATATATTCATTTCTAAGTCCATATCTTGTTTTGTTGCCTCGCTTGTATCTAATTATCATATTTTTGCTAACCTCAATTTGTGTAAACATTTACTTTTGGTTGCGCAAAACTGTCTCTCAAATCATAGCAGGTTATAGTACAGCAGTAGTTTCATACACTCTTACTATTGTTTTGCAAATTCATGTTTCATTTTTAAATGGACTTCTCGATCAAATACGACTCTTGAGGCTTTGCCATCTCAATCACCTTGCTCTTCTCCTATAACTAAATCCTCAATCATCTTTCCTTGTACCGATCTTAGATGACAAATGATATATATTTCTTAACTAGTTCTTGACTTCATGTTTGAGTATCCTTATCGTAATATCAATTCACAGATATCATTAAAGTTGCACATTTTAATTTCTATTTTGATCTTTGGTTTAATCTAAAACCCGTGGATTCCAAAGTGTTCATCTATATCTGTGAATTTGCATTACCATCCTACATAGTCTCATCAGTCCATCCTATACCAATGATGAAAAGCATACTCTGCAACCTATTACATTGTATTTCTAAACTGATCTATAACTAGAGAAGAAAGACAGGGGCTCAATGCCAGGGCTTGGAACTGCCCGATGGCAATAGGCAAAAAGTTGTGTGTCACTTTGTCGGTGTATCAGTGTATGTTTTCATGCTTGTTTAATGTTCACACAAACTCCGATTTTCTTTAATATCATCAACGTACGTTGCTTGTGATTTTACTACTCAAGAACCCCCAAATAAGATTTATCACACCCTATCATGTGTCCTCTAGGTGAATAAATACATATGAAAAATCTTGTAATGTTGATTTCTCCAAGACTCGTATGTGTTTTCCATCTTAATGACCAAATTTATCTCCTTACACATAGTCCAAAATATTAAGGGTACTTAACAACCTGCTTGGTAATTACTAATTAGTAGCGTCTTAAGAGCAAAAGGTTTTTGTGATATTCAATAGTATACTATTGGTTCAGGCGATGAGTGATATCAACCAATGGAATTATGTTTAAGAGATTATTCATGTACTTCATCTATTTAGACAAACTATATATATGATATTAATGATGTTGCGTGCATACTTTAAGAGTTATTTGGTAATGATTTATTTTCATTGTTACAATAATTAATAACTCGGGTTAAGCTGTCCTTGTATGTAATTTTTGAGGTCTCAATGTTTTCTCCTCGACATTAATTATATGTAAGAACATATAAAAGAATGATGCTGTGGATCACTGATGTTTAGATTTTCTCTTTGGCTTTATGCTTGTTTTTGATTTTGCATATCACATTCTGTGCACAGGTTAGATGGAGTTACATTGCAGACAGATCAGTACCATGCCCACCAACAGCTGTTCTTTTGCATGGCATTTTAGGTAGCAGGAAGAACTGGGGTAGGTAAATGTATTTTCGTAACATAGTCATGCTAGTGTTTTACTCAAATTGAGTGATAGAAAGATAACACAAGACGTGGACATCTGTCTTTAGTTGTGTATGCCGTCTCTTCTACTACTCTCATACAGATTGTACTGCATTAATCCAGTTCAAATGTCTGGAGTTGGTGAAATGGGTGGGTTGGGTCAGGATTGAGCCGACCTACATGCATTTTTCATTCATTTTCTTTTAAACTTTATAGATAAATAAACAAAAACTATATTGTATTATTATTACAACGATAATCCAACTTTTTCTATGACAAATAACTCACACACAGTCACTCATGCTTGTGATGAGGTTTGAACCCACAACCATTGTGGGACTTGTATACCTTGGGCTATGTTTTGTTGGCTATTTATAATATAGCGATTTAGGTTTTTTAATCCATTTGAAACACTATGGATGGTGACTTTTGGCCGGTTGACTCATTTTCTACTTAACTCCTGTAGCTTCTGCCATTTGATTCATTAGAGATAGAACATGACCAAATTGATCCAATTATAAGTAAATGGGTCTAAATTGCTACCTATGCAAATGTCATAGATGATTCTGCCCAAAGTTCAGTTGATGATAGCTTGAAGAAAACAGGTTAAATTCGATATATGAGTGCCTGCAGGCTGTAGGAAGATATGTAAATAGCATAAGGGTAATCACTGGTTTAGCAACAGGGGTTGTAGATCATTAAGATATATGGCTATACGCAGATCTTTAGTTACCTCCATCTTTTTTATGTTTTTATTTCTCTTTCTTTCTTCGTTTTCTTATTTATTTTTAATTTTTATTTTTTTATTTACCTTTTTAACCTTGGCTAGTGTGCTAAGGCTAATATGACCAGACTCTGCTTCATTGGAAGAAAAGAGAAATATTTGGGAAGTAGTACCCCACAATTAAAAGGTTGTGGGTTCTAGCATGGTTGTAACAATCGCTAGGTCTAGTTGGGCCGTGGGGGTACAGACTAGCGATTCAATCGGGATTAATAGGAATTTCTAACATTTGGCCAGAATTTTTCTAGTTTTATCTTAAGATCTACCCAAGCCTGGTATGAAATCTGATTGATGCTCTTTATTGTGTATATTAGGAACCTTTGCTCGGAGATTAGCGAAGGAATTTCCAAACTGGCAGGTAAGTCATTGTCCATCCTACAATTGCTACCTACTCTTATTCTGGAAATGATATACAGAGTAGTTATTATAGACTCAAAGCAACAGTTATTGTTTTCTGCTCCAATTTATTATGGTAAATTCGGTACAACCAAATTTGTTACTACTTTGAAGTTAGAAATAAACTTATAAGACACCTGAAATTTGGTGAACAGGTAATATGATAAATGTCAGACCAGTCCCTATAGTTTGCTTGAGCAACTAGTTAAAATTGTATTAGTTCTTGACATTATTGTTGGTTGTCATTCTAATAGCTTACGCTTTTTAACGAGTACATAGAAGGAGAAATATGTACATGCACTGATGCACATACTATCACGTGTGCATGATGCACATGCTATCACGTGCTTTGCGTGCAAGCAATGCACAAAATAGGTCTAACAAGAAGGAAGCCAGAAAACAATCAAAGTGCGGGCAAATTCTAATTGAAAGGGAGCCTCAAAGTGCGGGCAAATTCTAATTGAATATTAGCTATATTTTCTTTAGTTTTACCGATTTGACCCGTTAGCAGTAAAACAAAACTTAATTAACATTTTCCCATACTCATTTCACATCTCTAGAAATTATCAATGTTAACACGGAAGGAACCATTTTCCCATACTCGTTTGTCATCTCTAGAAATTATCAATGTTAACACTGAAGTCACCATTTTTCCATACTCGTTTTTCAGTCTTTAATTTAACCAGCCTAAAGTAAAGAGTACAAAGGCATGCTTTATATCTACTTTCTTTTTCTTGTTTACAGTTTCTTTTGGTTGACCTGCGTTGTCATGGTGATTCAGCATCTCTCATGAAGACAGGACCTCATACTGTTGCCTCAACCGCTCTTGATGTCCTAAAGCTGGTGAGCGCTCTTTGTAGTTTTGACATCATATATATGTGTGTGTGCACCCAAATTTCTTACCCTAAAACTGTCTGAGAAACTGGGTGTATTGAATCTCCTATTTATTTATTGAAAGAACGGTTAGATTGACTTTTATCTCTCTTGTTTCATCTGGAATAGCTTCGTCATCTTCGAGTGACACCACGAGTCATAATTGGTCACAGCTTTGGAGGAAAAGGTAACACAAACATAATTACGACCTTGCAAGTTCTCACATTTTCTTTGCCACTATGCTACCGTATCATTAACAGAACTATTTTTATATCTAGTTGCACTGAGCATGGTTGAACAAGCTGCAAAGCCCCTTGCACGACCTGTTAGGGTAAGGCCAGATGTCTGTGTATGGCAATAAAATGTAAAAATGTGTGGGCAAGTTTGTATCTTCACTTAGATTCTGTACTTACTAGGTTTTTGTTTACTGTTTCTTAAGGTTTGGGTTTTAGATGCTACACCTGGAAAGGTTCGAGCAGGTAGAGATGGAGATGATCATCCTGCTGAATTGATCAATTTCCTTAAGGCATTTCCAAATGAGGTGTGTCGAACGAAGACTCTTTCTGGTTAAGCTAATATATTACTCTGTTTGTTCAATGCTCACATTCTTATGCAGATCCATGCTTGTGTTTACATGACTATCCTCTAGTGAACTCCTACATTGTTAACTTTTCTATTGCCTTTTTTCAAGAAAGGTCATATCAAAAAGGGAGGTCATGAGTGCTCTTGTACGTGAGGGGTTTTCAAACGATGTAGCACAGGTAGATCTTTTGAGCGAAATTCTTGTGTTTTATTATCAAGTTTTTTTTTGTTTTCTTTTTAGTAATGAGATTGAAATTTTTACATGTAAAGATGAAAGGCCTTTATTACATTATGATATGTTTTTCTTACATGAATGTATATTCTCACTACCTGCATAATATTGTGAACCCTCAAAACATGCTTTACACATTCAGAACACTGTTAACAAACTAAATATGCTGTGAAAGTCTGTTTTGTAAAAAAAGGTATTCATGAAACCTCTACAACAAAAAAATGTTGTGAAGGTTCTATTAACAAAAAAAGGTTTTTCGGAATCTTTTTTGAAATCATGACATTCGCAACAAATTACAGATTACAAAAAAAGTAAAAAAAAAGGTTTTTAATGATTGTGGATGCATTCTCACCTTAAGTGTTCTCACAAAAATGGTGGTGTGCTCTCTTGATCCTTAGTCTCTCTCTCTATCTCCGTATATATACGTGTGTGTATATAAAGACACACCATTTTTATGTCTATTTTGACATCTAGGAGATGCCCAAGAGAATATAGGATAACTTGAGCATGTATATTGCAGTGGGTCTTCGCAAATGATATTTCTTCTGGTTTTATGGTATCTTGATATTCTGGTTGATATTGTTTTTAGACTTGTTTAAATTCCAAACCATATATGTAATGTATTTTTCATTTTTGGCTTCTAACTGCAGTGGGTCGTTACAAATCTTCGGCCAACTAACCCTTCTAATTCATCTTCTGGATTTTCTTGGATATTTAACCTTGATGGAATTGCTGAAATGTATCAATCTTATGAATATACAAATTTATGGTACTTTACTTGATAGTACATATCTTTCTCTATCTAATTCAAGTATCATCTTCCAAAAGAAGATCGTAACTGAATAATTGTCTAACTATAAGTTGATTGGATGCAGGAACGTAGTGGAAGATTTGCCTCGAGGTGTACATGTAAATTTTCTAAAAGCGGAAAGAAGCTTGCACAGATGGGCCCTTGGAGATCTACAGAGGATTCATGCTGCTGAGGAGCAAGCTTCTCAGGAGGGTGGTGGAGTTGAAATGCATGTTCTAGAAGATGCCGGCCACTGGGTATGTTTCCATGTTGACATTTTATTTTCCTACTGCATGTTAATCATAATAAATCAATCTTTAATATAATGTTAATATTGCGTATGTTCAATAAATGAGCATTATGATTACAACTAAACCTTGCTAAATTAGTAATTAGTAATGCATACTATGTTTTTATGACTCGTCTGAACATTAATAATTATCTGTTTGTAATGTTATCATCCATTCAACCCCTAAATGATTGCTTGATTTTCATATTGGTTGATTTTACCAGGTGTACCCGTTAGTATAGTTGTTCAGACTTCAGAGTCAATTTTGCTCATCTTACAAAATGTTTGTAAATATGTCGATATAAAAAAGAAATTAACGTATCCACATGAATAATTATTACGATTGAGTTGCAATCTATTGTAGCTCACGATATCAATGATCTGTTTATAACGTCTTAACTTTTAACCAAGTCACTTGTATCATGGGTGATGACTGTACCTTTATAGAACCTATCACCATCTAGAGTGTTTTAGGATACCATGTTTCTCACACACACGCACACATGGTAGTCTCTTTTTAAATCCACTGCTGTTTGTATAATTACCGACAATATGATTTTGTTTTCAGGTACATGCTGATAATCCAGACGGGCTATTCAGGATTTTATCCTTCTCGTTTGAAGGAGTGTGAATACACGAAACCTGGTTTGGACATTTAAGTTCTTAAATCATCATCATAAATTCTTGTGTCATGTAATCTCATGCAAATTTTCTACATTTTTTTAAACCCTTTGCATTTTAACCTCTCAGCTCAGATTTGTCCCTGCTTGCATAGACTGACTAGTAAATGTTTGCATAACATCATTTTATTCAAATAAGTTATATTATTATTTAAATGGTTTACATTTTATAAGCGTATTAAAAATATTATTTTTATAAAATTTAGGAAGTGGTGAATTTGATCTGTTTTGACCTGTTACTTGTCATATTACGTCTGATCTGCTCATATTGTTACTAGTGAATTTGGTGTAATGTAGTAGCAGTAGGGTAGATTTACCATTCAAAACAAAAATGCTATAGAGATGAAAAGACCTAGGAAAGAAGATTGACCATGTTTGATCCAGCGATCGGTGTAAAGATTCGGGACCCTGCTAGGTGTGGGACCATGGTTTGATGTCAAAGCCTAGCTAAGATAGGGGTATGGGAAAACCGAGTCTAGACCGCCTGACCCAGTACCCGGAGTGTACAGTCTTTGGTAGCGATTCATAAACAATTCAAAGGCGAAACGATTTAAGGATATAACGAATTAATTTAAGGATATAAAGTACTTGCTTGGACATTATGCCTTTATATATTGAATGTTACATTAATATGTTAGAATTTGAGAGGTCCTATATTGTTATAGCAGCCTCGAATTCACAACGTTACAACAAGTGCCCAAATTATTTCCCTTTGCCAAGGAGCCCAATAGTGTAAGACACATAAACCCCAAGTGCTGCAATTATTAGAATACCCACACCAACATTCACCAGCAGCATCCTATCTTCGGTCATCATCCCTCTCCTTGCAAGTACGCCCCGTAAACCGCCACCAACTATTCCAGGTTCACTTGGTTTTCCCTTAGTACCCTCGAGATCCCTCTTCGTCCCCTCTTTGAGTACTGCTTCTTTTCCTTTTCCTTCGGGCAAATCTGTCTTTTCACCAACACTCGGCTTATTAACAATATCATGTCTGAGTTTCACGGCTTCCTTTGCTTGTGGTGTAGGTTCTGTTGGTGGTTGTTTGGTTGGTGTAGATGAAGATGTTGGCTTTGGTTGTGGTGGCAAAGTGTTGTCCTCTAAACGAGTCGTTTGAGGTTTATCTTGTTTCTTTTCCTTCGGTTCCTCTTTAGGCTCCCGTCGTGGTTCTTCTCTTTTAGGTATGTCTGGTTTCTTTTCCTTAGGTTCCTTCTTCGACTCCCGTGGTGGTTCTTCTCCTTTAGGTTTATCTGGTTTCTTTTCCTTCAGTTCCTCTTTAGGCTCCCGTGGTGGTTCTGCTCTACTAGGTTTATCAGCTTTCTTTTCCTTTGGTTCCTCTTTAGGCTCTCGTGGTGGTTCCGCAACCCGAGCCGTGGTTGTGGTGGCGGGCAATGGTGGTGCACTGGCAATCTTTCTACGCATTGTAATTGTTAGTATTCCTCCATCGAATTTGGCACGAATACCTTTCATGTCGCAGCTTTCAGGAACTTGGTAATCTTCCTGAAACCGACTCCATTTGTTTTCTGACACCAAACGCTCCCCACGGACTCTAACAACATTTGAACCTTCTATAGTAACCTTAATATACTCTTTTTGAAAACCTGCATATATTACAAAATACAAATTCAATCATAATTAAAAAAAAAACTGTAATTTAACTTATCAAAGTCATATGAAGTTGATGAATTTACCCGGGAGATACACAAGAAGCTTTTCGTGATCATCTTCTTGTCTCCATTCAGACATGGGTTTAAACTGTTCGTACACGCGGTTAATGATAAACCGCGGTGGACGGTTGGGGTTAACCCTACCACCCCTTCCTCTCGTTGCCATTTTTCGGATGTGTCAAATCTTTGATCTTGAATTCAACGTGTTAGCGAAAGAGACAGGTGCTTTGTATGTATCCACAGAAGGTAAATGGCTGTATATATATGTGTTTGTACGTATATGTGTTCATGTATGGTGTTGATGAAAGTAACGTTAGAGGTTAGGGTTTGTGTTTCCTTGTGGGTGAAGGTATTCCAAAAGTTTGCTTGATGTAGGGGCTATGTTAATGAATGCTTGTTGGTTGACCTTTCCTATAGTTCACTTGACCCAATTCATCAAACTAGCCCATAGAATCATCATCCACGAAGCAATCTATGTTGTTACGGACAAGGGTGTAAACGAGTCGAGTTGAGCCTGAGCTCGCTCAGGCTCGAGATCGGTTCGTTATGACTTTAGAAAGCTCGAGCTCAGCTCGTTTATAGTTTTATTCTTAAAGCTCGAGCTGAGCTCAACTCGACAGAAAATTTTCAAGCTCGAGCTTAGCTCATTTATCACTAGATTAATAATTTTTTATTTGTTTATAATTACTTTTATATTTATATATAATCATACCTATTATATATAACATAATGTATATTTTTTAATTATTTTAATCATAATTTTATATATAATTAATATTATCTATTTAAATATATATCAAATATGTTAAAAAGTTATATGAACAAAAAGCTCGTTTAGGCTCACGAACCTGCTTAAGCTTGATATATCGAGCTCGTTTAGTAAACAAGCCATAATATGAGCTCGAGCTCGTTTAAGCTCAACTCGATTTGAGCTTTTTTCGAGTCGATCCCGAGCGGCTTGCGAGCCGCCTTGAGTCGCTTACACCCTTAGTTACAGATGAATCTTAGCCCATTTGGTAAAAAAAAAATTAAACCATGAGAATCAGTTATCGAAAAATGTGCGGAAAATTATTTTCTTTCTTTAACCTTCAATATTCGTTAATGACAAACTTAGGATACTTTTCTAGATAGGTCACCTTCAAGGGGTTAATATGCCGAGAACTCTGCTAAGCATTTCTTTTGTGTTTAGGACATCGTAAGCTATATGTTTTGTAAATAAAGTTTATATAGATTTTTAAATAATCTCTTTCAACGTTTTAAAGTTTAATATTTATATAAATATAGTTTTAAATTAATATTCATATATAATCACTTTTTAAATTGTTTTTATAGTTATAATCAGATTTTAAAACCCTAAATATTTAAATGGAATATGATGGTTGATGTGAGGAGAAACCATCTTTGGCTGATGCAGGTTTAATGCGAGTTGTTTGGGTGTGTCCCCAGGTTGATCGTGTGGTATATTTTGGTAGATTATGTTATTATCGTTATTATAAAACTTAAGTAATAGTTTCTGATAAATTATTTAAACTTGCTATATAATTTAAGTGAAAATATATTATTAACACATGGTTTTTAAAAACAGGTAAACTTTATCACAAACACTCATAGTTGTTGTTGAGAAAATAAAAAAAAGTAGGGATTGTCGTAAAATTGATTCAAATAAACCGGATGATCTGAGAGTCGTGAATAACACTTTCATATTGAAACTATTTGAGGTTCAATCCAAAATTTCAATCGAATAAAACTCATAAATTAAAAACGATATATGAATTGATGAGAGAGTTTTTTGAACTAGAAGATATAAAAGTATCGATCATATTTCAAATTTGCATTTTACAGGGATGGTTGGCAGTTTTCATGTTCAATCTAGCTAGGGGTTATCACCCTTGGAAGTTGGACCTCGTCAGGAGCTGTTGCCCTTTGGACCCCGCTTCTAGGGGCGCTGCCCTCGGACTCCTGCCAATGGGGCGTTGCTTCTTTGGAACCCCCATTGCTTAGAGGCTTCGCCCCTAAGAATGTATTAGTATCGAAGATCACAATATACTCAAATAAGTTTGTACTCCAATTACACTAAAATATCGTGATCAGATTGATTGACTAATCAATCCAATTACACTAAAATATATAACAGACTAGCTCTAGTAAACCCGTGTATTACACGGGTTGAATAAATAAAATATTTATATAACAAAATTAATTAATTATAAAATGATATTTTAATATATAATAAAACAGTAATATCAACTTTTTAAAATTTTGTTTTAAACTTTTTTCAAAAAATAAACATTTTGTTCTAAAACAAACCGTATAAAAATGTCATTTTTAAAAATTTTCCTATTATAACTCTCAAATTTGATTACTTTTTGTTTTTAAATAATGAATTTTTAAAATACCAATTTTAAAATATTTCGTATTTTTTAAAAAAATTAATGCTTTAGAAAAATTTATTATTTTATAAAAAAATATTTATTTAGAAACAACATTAATAAATAGATTTCTTTTTTAATTTATTAAATCTAAAAAGGTGTTAAAATATTATTAGTAATTAAAATAATTATTTAATAGGAGAGAGATGCGGGAAATTTTTGGTGAGAATGATTGTGGGGCTGTCACGTATCATCCCAATATACCTTTTTATTAGAGTAAGTAGATATGATCGTAGATTTGATATGGGATTAGTTTTTGTATTCCATGAATACATTTTCATCCATGTATTACTCATCAATTGTCGGGTTTTGAGAACATTTATAAACTTAGATTGTTAGCATTTACGAGTTAAAATTCTCATTATCTTAAATTCGACCTCAAACTCATCTCAAAAGCAATCTTGGAATATTAAAAGTTTGAAGTCAATTCTATCAATTAAATTTATTTCCAAACAATTTCAAGATCCTAAGAAGTTCAACAAACTCAAGAATACTATCTATGCAAATGTTAATATTATATAATATATCTTTAAATTGAGTAAACGGATAAGGTGAGGTTTTAGGTAATTTATAACCTCTTGAAAGAAGATCTTGAGGGATGTTTGTTTCACATGATTATTAACTAAAGGGGACATAATTGATTAAAAATAGATTAAATTAGAATTTGGTAATAGATTTTAAATTTGACAAAAGAATTATATAGCATATGATTTTGTTGACAATAAATCTTGTAAACTTGTTACTGAAATTAAAATCAATGTTTGATGGTGGTCACAACAACAGTAGTGGTAGTGATGATACTAGTAACGGTAACAACCAAGGCAACGATGACAGTGAAGATGTCACTGACGGTGGCAGTAACAATGGAAAGATTACAATTATCTTTATTGAATTCCTTCATTTTACTAAAGGATTTTAGAAATCGTTATTAGTGAATTTTGACGAGTTCATATAGATACATAAATGACAACAAGACAACAAATATACTTAATTGTATCATATCCTCGTCGTTTGGTGGATTGCATGATTCATATGATTAAGTTTCACAATTTGTGTTTTTACTGATCTCATATAGTATGGTTTAATATGCGTTAAGATACTAAACGTATGTAACCTTTCATGATGTTATGATATAAGATCAAAACCAATTTTACCACAAACAGCTCGACTTAGTGGCTGTTTGATAACATCTGAATCAGCCTCTTATTGGTTCAGATGTCTGAATGGTTCAACACTTAATGGTTCAAACTGTTTGTTTCGCAAGCAAATGTTTGAATGGTTCAGACATTTGCCTCTGAATGGTTAAGTATTATACTAATGCCGAATGGTTAAGACCTTTTATCTGAATTGGTCAGACATTTGCCTTTTTTAAATAGTTAAGCGATATATTAACACATATGTTTAAACGATTGTTTACAGTTTTTGAATTGAAGCAGCTCCTCTTGCATAGATTCTAATGATAATATATAAATTAATTTTAACTATTAATGATTCAGACCTCTTAATAGTTCAGCACTTAATGGTTCAGACATTTTAATAGTTCAGCATTTAATCATTTAAAAATTGACAAATAACCCCTTAAATTCATGTATATGTAACAAAACTCATACATTCTTGAAACCTAAATTAGACAAGCCTTTTTATTACTAAAATATCATTAAGGTGATAATAAAAGTTAATTAATCACACAATGTAAAATACAATATCCATTTAGATCCTTAAATACCGATAGATTTCATGAAATAAATATGATATTGCCTACCCATGCGCAAAAACCTAGGGATACACACGTGGGAATCACACAGGATTCTTCCAATCAACACACTTCAGTACATTAATTTTTCCCTATGGTCCCTTTAATTTTGTTATTGGCAATTTTACCCTAAAGTTTTAAAAGTTTACGATATCGGCCCAACTATAATTCATTCAGGTTGATTTCAGTTGGTTTACGTAGAAACAAACAAAATCCCTGCACGTGGCTCCATGTGAAATGTTATTGGGACGTTAACCAGATTGCTTTTGTAATTTTTTAATTTTTATACACCGGCCTTTTTTCTCTTTTTAGTAAATTCTAATAGTAAATACCTCAAATTATATATGCACATATATATAATATATATTTATATACGGTACAATATATAATATAATAATGTTATATAAAGTACCAAGCAAAAAATACCATCTTTTAACAATAATAGAAGTAATAACTTGGGGTTTGTGAATCTAAGCAATATTTTATAAAATTATAGTTATTTTTACACACTCATCACATAAATCTACACATGAGTGTTTTCATTTAGGGAGCGAGTAAATCTTTATCAGGCCTAAAACAAAATGTAAAGTATGAGTTTTTTTTAAATGATTATAGTATTAATAGAGACTTAACTTTATTACTAAATTTAAAACATGATGACCATTTAACATTTAACGAGGTATAGTTTACAACTATAATACAGAAAAAAACAGATAACATAAATTAGATTCAACCTATGATATTTAGTAAGATATTTATATTTGTTGTAAATAAGAGAACACCATACATCTACAAGTGATGCACAAACTTACAACATAAAGGTGGGTAGTCATGTTTGCACCTTTATCCACACGTCACACTATATATCATAAATTGTTCTTGCATCAAACCAAATATAGAAAAAGGTTTGACTATGACAACTATAGAAGTTTAGACTAAACCCTAAACAATTCACAGTTTTCAGTATTCAAACATATCCATGATATTTCATAAATACGAATAAAAAACCAACGTGCTTCTAAAATAATCATCTTCCACACTCATTATATATGTTATGCAACATAATGGAGCTCTTTTCTTTTCTTTTTTATATATGTAAATCTTAAATCTCATGGCTACTCGTGTATCTTCAAAGACAAAACTCTAATCCCTAAAATTCCTTTTGAGGGTCCTCTAAAATTGAAGCCCTAAGCAAATGCTTATCTTTTATTCCACTACAAACGCCCCTATTCACAAATGTATATATTTTCAATTTTCATTCACGTATGTCTTGTGTGTATGCGTACATATACGCATAGTTTATATATGCATGCGTTTTTTTATTCTACTGTCATGCGCGTACTTTCAAATTTCAATAAGCGATATGCATTACTACGTCACAAGTAGATGTAATTAAATATTCTTTATGTAATATTTGACGCCTAACTCTAAGCATGATTGTAATTTGAGAATAGACTCTACGAGAGTTAAAAATTTTAACGTTAAAGATCATCCATGCAATAAAGCAAGTTAAAAACAAAAGAATATATAAATTCCTTATAAATCACATGAATGATTATTTTGAACCAGTCCATAATCTAATCCACTATCTGTCGTCACTTACAATATTTGAACCCTTAACCTTTAATATAAACAACTCCGTACCATTATAACCGTCTGTTTGGGACATCTGAATGATTTATTATTTTACTCAAACTTTAGTTTTGATAAAAAGACCAAGAAATGAAAATAACCAAAAAATTGTTGCTGATGAGCACAAACATTAAATCTTGAAGGGTGTGGGTGTGAAATGCAATTAAAGTTAAAAAAAAGAAAAAAATAAAATCATTATTCATATTTCAAATTTTCAGCATAAACCGCACATCGGTACAACTTCATCTTCTACCTCTGCACTAATAACACCTGTGGATCTCACCTTAAAGCTTCTTCAGCTGCAACTTCTTCTCATTCAATACAATCATTATCTACAGGTATTTGCTCTCTAATCACTGGATCTTGTTCATCATTTCAATGTTCTTTTACTGATTCCACCATTTCATCTTTGCAAATCTTGAAATCCCACGTTTCAATTTGATGTTATTATTGATTAAATTCGTTATAGGGTTTGATTTTTTGATGTCATGTGCTTAAGAAAGTTGATTACTTGGTTACGAGTGGTAAATCTATAACGTTGTTTTGATGTTTCCCCCCTTTTTTGAAAGCAGCTTAATCTGATTATGGGTTTGTTTCTCTTGTTTGCGTTTGAACTTTGAATGTTTGATCTGTGTTGTATTGGTTATTTGAATGATGGTTGATTTGATGTGTTTGCAGAGTTGGAGTGAATATGGTGAGATCAGTGTTGATGTTGTATTTGGGGATGATGGTGGTGTTATGGTGGTTAACGGTTGCAACGGTGGCGGATGATGTTTTGTATAAGGACCCGAATCAGCCTGTTGCGGCTCGAGTGAAAGATCTATTGGGGAGGATGACAATGGAGGAGAAGATTGGTCAGATGGTTCAGATTGAAAGGATTGCAGCTACTCCTGATATCATGAGGCATTACTTCATTGGTAAATAAATAATGGTTTGTTGTAAATATATGATTTTGTATTCTAAACAAACGCGATAATTAGTTAAATCAAAGATTCACGCGTGTTTACGAAGAACAGAAAGTAAATTAAAACGTTTGGGGAAAAAGTATTGAGTTTGAAGTCAAGGCTCAAGATGATGGAATTCAGGTCGGACAGTTTGAAACTTGTAAATTTCTGTCCATTACTTATGGGCACTGTTACATTTTTACAAAGAAAATATAGTAAATTGAGACGTTTGGGAAAAAATGTTGAGTTTGAAATCAAGGCTCTAGACGATGGAATTCAGGTGTGACAGTTGGGACATGATCCGGACTGTTGAAACATTTCTGTCCATTACTTATGGGCCCGTGACTCCAACATAGCCCAAGTTGTGGCCTTTTTATAGCCCATTCGTCATTGTTCAGCTCATTCGAGTATGAGTCCACTAGCTTCTGGATCAGTGTATATGTGAATGATCTTTTGTGGTTGTTAAATGCAGGAAGCTTACTAAGTGGTGGAGGGAGTGTTCCAAATCCACATGCAACTGTTGTTGATTGGGTTAATATGGTAAACGAGTTCCAAAACGGGTCACTTTCTACTCGACTAGGGATCCCGATGATTTATGGTATTGATGCTGTTCATGGTCACAACAATGTTATCAATGCTACAATCTTTCCACATAATATTGGCCTTGGAGCCACAAGGCAAGTCAAAGACTTTAGTACTTTGATATTGCACTAATGTCATAAGTGTTTCTGTTTTTGACATTTAATAAAGCCACAATTATTTTAAAAAATGCAGCATAACTTATCTTTAAAATTTGTTATAATGTTAAATGCACATCAGGGACACTGATCTTGTGAAGAGAATAGGTGCTGCCACTGCTGCTGAAGTTAGAGCCACTGGAATTCCATATGCATTTGCTCCTTGTATCGCTGTAAGATATGAAAATATATTTCACCCGAAAATATGTTATTTTCATTAACAAATGGCGAGCATTCGTTAGTATATGTTTTCTGTAAGTCTAAAATGTTGCAAATTCTTTGTAGGTATGCAGAGATCCACGATGGGGGCGATGTTATGAGAGTTACAGTGAGGACACTGAAGTTGTTCGAAGTATGACTGACATTATATTAGGATTGCAAGGTGAAATTCCCGAGGGATCACGGCCAGGCGTTCCATATGTTGCTGGAAAGTACGCGCTGTTCGAAAACTATTTTCAGTTTCATTAGTTTCTTTAGTTCTGCATAAGCCCGGTAAAACAGGCGTGTCGGGTTGGCTAACAGGTCAAAACAGTTTGTTTTAAAACAGTATCAATTGGGTCTGGGTCAAACAGGTTTGACCAAAACAGACTCGGGTTAAAAACAAGAATCAAAGTGGGTTCACCCATCATTTTTCGCTTACATTTTCGTGTTAAAATGACCTATTGCTTAACATGTTACTTTGCATCCACACATGTTAGGAACAAGGTTGCTGCTTGTGCAAAGCACTTTGTGGCTGATGGTGGGACAACTCATGGAATAGATGAAAACAACACTGTTGTCAATGAACATGAATTGCTAAGTATCCACATGCCCCCTTACTATGACTCTATAATCAAGGGTGTATCAACAGTCATGGTGTCTTATTCCAGCTTAAATGGTCTAAGAATGCATGCTAATGGTGATCTTATTACTGGATACCTTAAGGGTAAACTTGATTTCAAGGTATATTTGCTGTTTCCATACTTGTTCTTGTACTAAAATATTAACTTATGTAAAACAATGTTTTTATAACCGGACCAGTCACTTAACCAGTTATACACCTGGTTCAATGCGACTTGTTCACATGAAGGTGACCGAACCAGTTATACGCCTGGTTTCCGGTCTAGTCTTTCCGACCGGCTAGTCCAGTCTGGTCCTCACAACAATAGATCTAATTGTTATTATCAGGGTTTTGTTATCTCAGATTGGGAGGGAATTGACAGAATTACTTCTCCTCCTCATTCCAACTACACTTATTCTGTACTGGCTAGTATTTCAGCTGGAATTGACATGGTTAGTATATGCATCATTTTGATGAATAAAGTTGGTTCATTTAACAGTAATTCGATTATAAAGATGAATTCTTGAACAGGTTATGGTCCCGAATAATTACATCGAGTTCATCGATGATCTTACACATCTGGTCAAGGATAAGTTTATCTCAATGGATCGTATTGATGACGCTGTGAGCAGGATTTTACGGGTCAAGTTTACCATGGGCCTGTTTGAGAACCCTCTTGCTGATTACAGTATGGTTAATGAGGTTGGAAGCCAGGTCAGTGAATATCCAATTCCAACTTTTAAAATGATCAGTTTTTAAGTTTTAAAAAGCACATTTGCGGCGTGAGGCGCCTGATCTGATTGAGAAAACGCCTCAGGGCCTTGAGGTGCGCCTCATGCACATTTGGGTCAAATTAGTGTCTGTATGAGGCTGATATGTAAAACCACCAAACAGATTAAGAGATCATGTATAGTTTACTTGGTTTACTTGATAAAAAGGCTGATATGTAAAGAGACGAGACAAATGCAGCTTCTGGTTATAAATAAAGCTTATTTGGTTGTACCTAGAGCAACACCTCACATACTTGAAGCTCTTGCAGGATCACGTAATCGTGTTACTTTTGTTTGTTTGTTTGTTTTACGGGTTTGTGAAATACAGGCACACAGAGAAATAGCAAGGGAGGCGGTGAGGAAATCATTAGTGCTGCTGAAAAATGGGAAAACCGTTGATGACCCAGTGCTGCCCCTACCGAAGATGTCATCTAAAGTTTTGGTTGCAGGAAGTCATGCAGATAATCTGGGCTACCAATGTGGCGGGTGGACCATTGGCTGGCAAGGGTTTAGCGGGAACGAAAACACAACAGGTATGTTCATCTCACGGGCTAAAAGCTCGCGTTTAAGCACTAGAGCTAGCAAAATGAGAGGATCAGACAGGTTGGGTGTTATATGCTTATGAAAACTATATAATAATATAACTTTTCAAATAAGGCAACTTAAGAGGTTGTATGCATGAAATATTCTACCATTTGTAAAGAATCTACTAAAAAATGTATCTTTATCTTAACTGCAGGAACAACTATTCTTAATGGAATCAAATCTGCAGTTGACCCGAACACCGAAATAACCTACATGGAGAATCCAAACACTGAATTCATCAAGTCCAACAACTTCTCTTATGCTATAGTTGTGGTTGGTGAGCATCCTTACACTGAAATGTTTGGTGACAGTTCAAACCTCACCATTGCAGACCCCGGTCCAAGTATCATCACAAACGTTTGTGGGAATCTAAAGTGCGTTGTAGTCATCATATCGGGTCGCCCAGTGGTCATCGAACCATATATGTCTGTCATTGATGCTCTGGTTGCAGCCTGGTTACCTGGCTCTGAAGGCCAAGGTGTGGCTGATGTCCTGTTTGGAGACCATGGGTTCACTGGTAAGCTTTCAAGAACTTGGTTTAGAACCGTTGACCAGCTTCCAATGAACATAGGCGACTCGCATTATGATCCACTCTTTCCTTTTGGATTTGGACTCACAACAACATCAGTTACTGAAAGGTAAAAACTTGTTAGCAATTCCATTAGTTTCTTTTGCTTCTGTTGCCATTTGATGGAAGAATTTGACCATAACTTGAATAGCATTACACACATAGTGGCAAAATAAAAGAATCTTGTTGACCCACATGAATATCAACAGTAAGTATTTTAATGGGTTTACTTTGACCATGAGAACCTATTAGGAAAAACTTACGGGCCGCGTGTATAACCTACTGGTCGGACCAATAAACCGTTGAAATAGTCAGATCATGCAAAAGCCAAAAGGCAACTGAAATAGTACAGTAAACAACTTTGTTCATGTTAAATTAAAAGTACTTTGACAATAAAATACATTTAACTTAAATGATGATGACCTTTTGTTTTCGCTACAGATGCTTAAGTCTAATACTTGATGTCAATTTCTTACTGCTTTGTATGTAACTTAACTTGAAAATTTGTGGGGAACCTAAACTTTAATGTTTTAACATTGTAGGTCAATATCCGGTTGCATTGCTAGAAGACCATTTGTCCTTGGGATTTTGGTTTCGGTGTTCATCAGTTTGAGTTTATCGCGTAGGCACATTGTCTAAGTGGGAAACTCGGCTTATATCTAGGAGCTTAGCTTCAGTCGATCATTTTGTAGAGTTTAGGGGAATTCTGTGAGGTATGGAAGATTAGATGAGCATATTCTTAGTTATGTGGATGCATCATCCAATAATTTAACAGTTGAGACTATTGGATTTAATGTTAATTTATTTTAAACCGTTTCTTTAGCCTCTTAGTATATTTAAGTGATGGTTGAGATCTTCTGCTCTTATGTCTATTAATTATTTTTGAATTGTTCATTAAACATTTGAAGCTCACCTTTTACAACCAATACCATCTTTTAGGAATGGGTATGATAATATACAAGGTGTAACAACTCACGTTAAATGGGATAACATTATATTTCTATTTTAATAAAAAGGTAACTACGGGTGATAAGTGGTAACATAACATTTATTTCCATCAAAATTTTATGCTTCTCTCTTTTATTAAATAACTATATTAGTTACTAGTAATATTATTTAATTTCTTTTGGATTAAAATTAGTTTTTTAATAAATTAAGAAATATATCTTTTTATAAATCCTATTTCTAAAGAAACAAATTTTACAAAAAAGTGATCTTTCTAAAACATCAAACTTTATATAAAAATACGAAATACTTTAAAATTGTTTTTTTAAAAAGTAAAATTTTTATTAACCAAAAATAATATAAACTGGGAGTTATAGTAAGGAAAATTATAAAAATAACTTTTTTAAAAAACGATTTATTTTGAAACAAAGTGTTCAACTTGCTTTTTGTAAAAAAACTAAAAATGTTTAAAAACAAAAGTTTAAAAAGTTGGTATTATTGTTTTATTACGTTAAATTTTTAATTAATTTATTTTTTATTTAATATTTTATTTATTCAAACCGTATAATACACAAGTTTATTAAAGCTATTATTTTATAGAATTAAAGCTATTATTTTATAGAATTAAATAGCTAATTTAAACAAACACTAATGTAATGTTTACTGTCGATGGCTTTCTAAGTGGTTTGGATGCATTCTCTTATGTAATACAAAATGGTAAATTGTAAATTGATGTACAAACGCAAATGAAGATATATAGACATAAGGGAACTCAACTACACAAATGAAGATCAAACGTACGAATAGAAACAAATCTATATTTATACTACTATATAATGCATAAATTTGGGACACAAATGTAATTTCAGAAAAATTGAGACATCTAAGACAATTTCTTAAGCATTAGTAAAACAAATCTATATCTACAAGTGTTATATGTAATCATTTCTATTTTGCCTCTCATTTATTAAACTTCTTCTAATCAATACATTAATTAATTAATTTATATTATTAATATACTATTTAATAATATAAGATTATTTAATTCACTACATTATATATTTTATTATTTATAATAGTTTAAATTAACATTTAAAATTATTAATAAGTGTTATCTTATTTGAATACTTAACTATATAAGTACTAATACTTTTATAATAATAATAATAATAATAATAATAATAATAATAGTAATAATAATAATAATAATAATAATAATAATAATAACAATAATAATACTAATAATAATAATAATAATAATAATAATAATAATAATAATAATAATAATTTTATAAATAAGTAGTATCTAATTTGAATAGTTAACTATTTAATTATCAAATGTTTTTATTCTAATGATAATAATGATCTATATCTATTTCATCTATACAATTATATAAAACGTACGAGGATGACACACTTGTAATATAATAGTTTTTAATTTTCTCATATTTAATAAATTTCTTCTAATTAATACATTATTTAATATATAGTTATTTTAATACTATCTTATTTTTAATGCTTTAAATTAATATTAAAATATATACCTTTATTATTAATATTATTATAACTTAATATATAATATTTGAGTTAAGTATTTTTTATTTAAACACTTAAGTATATAACTACTAAATATTTATATAGTTAATTATAATAATAATAATAATAATAATAATAATAATAATAATAATAATAATAATAATAATAATAATAATAATAATAATAATAATAATAATACCCAAATATATTTGTGCTTAATACAGGTCGGAAAAGAGACTCGATAATACCTGACATATCATTATATATAACACATAGAAAAGATTATGAGTAGTGACAATAAAGTTTTTCTCGGTGTCACATAATAATTTTTTTTCTCCATTAATAAAAAAATTATTTTGTTTTTTTTATTAAAATTTTACATTTAAACCTTTAAGGATTTTTTAAATTAAACACAACACTTTCTCTCTCTCTTTTTTTTCTTTTCAAATTGATACCTACTAATTTGTTTTTTTTAAAGTTTTTATACCTAAGTCTTCGAGTTATGTCAAATTTACATTTAACCTGAACTTTTTTTAAAATTTTATACTTAAGCCTTCGAGTTAGGTTAAATTTATATTTATTCAGTTGAACTTTTTTTCTTAAATGTTATACTTAAGCCTTCGAGTTATGTAAATTTACATTGAATCACTTAAACTTTTTTAAGTTATATATATAAGTATCCGAGTTTTGTCAAAATTTCTTTTAACCAATTTATAATAAAGCTCGTTAATTATAATAAAGTCACAATTTACGTTTTCGTTAAATTTCTTATCTATTTCGAGTTGTTTTATTTTATAGTTTTTTTTTCTATTACACTTTTTTATCATTGTTTCGTACGCAAATTTTTTTTGGGTGGTTAGTACTAACGTATAAATTATCAGATTAAATCTTTCAACCTTTATAACCCCAAAAACTATCACTGTGACATTCTCGTATACATTAAAACCGTACCGCAACGAAGCGCGAATCTAATCCGCTGGTATGAATAAATGTAAATTGATTTGCAAGTCACTTGTTCATATTCATCTGTTTAGTTACATAAATAAACTTCTCACTAATAGTTTACATTATACTAACCTATATATTCATATTGTACATTTAAATAATCAAAATCAATACAATTAGACATAGTATAGACTTATTAAAAACGGATGGTGATGAATAGTAACACCACCCAACCATCTGATTATAATATTTTTAAACTTTTTGTTATTTATTTTTTATGTAGCTATTTTTTTTACTAATACTAAAATGTTTAAGTTAATTATTTTATTTAACAAAGTAAACTTTTTGATATATATTGTTGTAAATATACTTTTTCCCCTAATACGTTTTTTCTATGTGCAAGTGATCAAGGCCGTTAGTTTATAATAAGCAAATTCTTTCAGTTTTTTTTAATAACAACCGTCTATTGTAGAATTTAAGCCCTCGATCTTTATGGGAAAAAACAACTATTACAGACCCAAATATTATTGGTCCAAATGCCCATTGTAATTCTACCGGTATCTACAAATTTCAATAATATACATCCCACAAAATATTATATTTTTCTTAAGTACCAAAATATCTTTTTTGGTCTTCTTTTAGAATATACCAAAGAAATTCTTCATATGAAAGAAATTGTTAACAACGACCATACGAACGGAATTATGTCATCCGTACATTGACATATTTTCAACCACTAATTGAATACGGAAACACATGTTCGAATATCCATAAACATGTACACTAATACAAATATAAACATGTTTATATATTATCCATACATGCTAAAATCATCTCAATCTTTATTCGTTGTGATTAATGATGTAGACTTCAAATATTGATGAGGAAATAATTCACCAAATTTAAAGATAGTCATCTACTGAAACATTCAACGCCTCATTATCCGGAGCAGTTTCTCTTGAAGTAATAAACCGCGCGTCCATAGCCATGCCAGCATCAGATGCAGCCTTTTGGATGGACCTAGGAGACAGGTCCACCCTGGCTGTAGGAGGTAACATAGACGGAAAATTAAGTTTCCTCAGCGATGTGGCCCCTCTTAACGAGTAGCAGGCCACATCATGAGCCAAGGCTGCACCCTCGGGTGTAGAGTACGTGCCTAGCCAGAGCCGCTCTTGGGTTCCTGGAACTCTTATCTCCGACACCCATTTGCCCCACCGTCTACACCGAATGCCTTTATATCTCTTTTCTTGACTTGTACCCGCCGCTGATCCGCTTGTACAAGTGGTGCTTTCATCTGAACTGGTGGCACTCATGCTTTTTTTTATGTGTTTGAACTTTCAACTTACAAATGTGAATGGTGCATGAAGCATGTGTTTGCATGTTTATATATGTTGAATAGTGGGAAGGTCAAAATCAGAAGGATTGAAATATGAATTGAAAGTCAAAATATTCCATTGGTCAAAGATTTGAAAAAATATTAATTATTGGTTTAAAAGCAATAAGATATTATTTTATTTGGTCGGTTGTAAATTTTTGTAATTTAATACACGTGCACTAGACAACCACTATCTATCAACAATTTCATCATTGGGTGCGTCATAAAACTATGGGTACCACAAATGCATGTATATGACTTGGTCACATTTTGACATAATAATTCAAAAGCAAGGTCAAACCATCAACATCATTAAATTCCAACTTTTCTTACAATTTTGGTAGTGGTAGCCTATGTTTATTATTATTAGTGCACTCTTGACGTATAGATTTGATAGGAGAGCGTACATGGGCGGACCCCATGTCTAAACCGGTTCCAATCTGAGCTGGTTTTTAAAATACTGGTTTGACTTTTGTTGAGTCAACCTGAACCGGTTATACAATATTACAATCCGATTTGTAAACCTCTCATAGTGATCGGTGACTCGCCGAGTGAAGAGGTGCACACTGAACCCGGTTTAGAACTCGACCCGAGGTTTCAACCTGATAGTTCCTCAACCTTGGTTCGGACCCCATACAACCCGCAAGGTTCAAACTGGGTTCCGCTTTCCAGTCGCCAACCATGTTTCAACCCAACCTGACCTAGTTGAAACCCGATTTAAACACGTTTTTGTTCTTTTACAATTTTGCCCTTTTGAAATTGGGTTGCACCCTACCTGAAACCCGATCAAATTGGTTTACATTTCTTTGACCCCAACACAACCCGGGTTGAACCCGACCCGGTTTAAAATTCAAACCCGATTTGTGCACCTCTAGTTGAGTGGATTATAGCATGCTTGGGCTTCCCTCATGGAAACCAATTACCCACTTAAACTAAGCCCAATGATGGCCACAAAGCTTTGAGTCTGAGGCCCAACGGAGCTCATTAGGCGTATTTTTCAATATTATTTTTTGGCCCAAATATGGGTTTAGTTTAATTAATTAAAGAGAAAATTTTATTTTATAGTTTTGATATAAAGGAATGGGCAGATGCTCTTATTAAATTTGTAATTGATAATTATGGAGAAACATATTATCAAACCTTGTAGTGTTAATTTTGATTGATTTGAGGTCTTATATAAATATTTCAGAAAATTAATAGCTTTGTTTTGAATGCAGTTCGTTTTGTTACCCGGCAGCTTTCATCAAGAAGAAAATAAACTCATTAAATAGTAATCATGTTAATAATAGTTATCTATAACTGTTTTTATTCAAAATTATTAAAACTTATACTTTTCACCAAGTGAAAAACCGTTTCACTATTTTTCTAACAAAGAGTAGCATTAACACTGTTAAAATCCATCGTAACTTGTCGTAAACCATCATAATCGGCCTTTGTGATCATAGAAAACATTCATAATCAGCCATATGTGAAAAACTTCAATTTTAGACTCGTAGAAGAACAAAAAAAAACTATGAATGTGGCTATGTTCATTTTCGTTCATTTTACCTATTTGAACACTCATGAATAGATTTTCTTGCTCATGTTTGTTTCTTAAGAAAACTAGTGTGTTTGTTCGTCAAGAAAATGAGCATATTTGTATTCATTTATGATTGTTTGTTAATATTCTAAATGAACACAAACAAATATAGATTAAAATAAATGAACCTATATGGAGACACTAAACATAAAGAACACAAACAAACACCGATTAAAAGCAAACAATCTAACCACCTTGTGTTTCAAACGTTAGTATATGATCTATTTGAAATTTTGCTTCTGTATTTTTCAAAATTACACACGTGAAGACATGCTTTCAACTTAAGCCAAACATACCTTTTTTACATAAAAACATTACGACTTTCAAAGTATTATAATGATAACCAAAAGTACAACTTACTAGGTTTGACATTTTGAATTAGATAACAACCTTGACAACAATATTGTTTTGATCGCGAGCAACCTTCGCTTTAATGTGCCTTACTTAAACTATATGTAATTCAAGAATTGGCAAAACTAACCACGAACAATCAACCCAAGCATCAAGCTTCAACACCAAAAGTCTAACATCAGTGTATTGTACATTATCATTGGTGTATGGTATCCCACTTATCAAACACCAACAAACGTATCGCTATTGTAACAATCTCACATTTACTTATGACACACATTTCTAATGTAATATACGTTGGTAGGTGTCTCATACGCCACCTATCGTAAAGTTTTATTCTTTTTCCAATTTAAATTATTTAACTCATTTCTGATCAACAATAATAATATATTCAACTAATAAACAAGTCCATAGAATATGATAAGTTCTTGCATAGCACCAAAATCAACAAATTAAAACACTTGGTTTTACGATTATGATTCAACAAGGGATCACTTGACGTTATTGTGATTCTATTAATCACTTGCAACTAATTAGCATGTTCTTTCACTATGATCACATACATCATTGTAGCCCATGTTGAATTGATCTTTCACATTCACCATTTAAACATATCACCTGGATCACAAACACCATTGTGATTCATCAGTCTCAAGCGAATAAACACACTTCACGTCAATTGTGCAAATCTTTGATACAAAAGTTATGTTTTAACATACTGGTCATTTCAACCAATTCTACTGCTGACCAATTTCTATTTCACTTCTAGGGGTGTTTACATTCGGATATCCAAATTTTAGATAGTGGATTTCACTATCCGAATCCGAATCCTAAATTTTGGATTCGGATATCCGAATTCAAAAGAAAATTTGTTTTATTTAATAAATTTAAAAAAATATAATAATTTGTATTATTTTTCTTCGGATATCCGGAGTTTCTATTAAAATACCCGAAATATTTAATTAATATTTAATATTTTTAAATTTTTATAAAAAAAGTTTCAGATATCTGAAATATCCGAAAATTCTCAAAATCACTATCCGAATCCGTATTCCAAAATTTTGGATTTTCGGATTCAGTTTTGGATTCAGATATCTTTCAACACCCCTATTCACTTCTATTGAATGTTTAATTTCATTTACCAACACCTTAACACCTCTTAGTCGAATATGGATCTTTCATCCCCCCTCCCTCCTTAATTTGACTTGTAACTATGGTGGTAGAGGTCTTGGCGACAATGAGGACGACAATGGTGGCGTTAACTACACTATCAATAAAAAATAAAAAATATTATCATATTCATTAACCGACCTTGCTGTCCCAACCCAAGACACACAAGACAATTCGGCTATGCAACGTCTAAGGTAGATAGGCACAGGGTTCGAACTGCTAGCCCTGCTCCAGATTCACATTAGGTTAATTACCTATGCTTCTAATGATATGATCATCGCTTATGAGCTGCTAATCATAAGATGTACTTAGGAAGAATCAAACCTGAGTCTCTAAACGACATCCTAGGGTTCTACCGCTAGGCTATCAGTGCTGCGCTACCTATCAACCGGCACAACGAGGGTGCGAAAAATTTCAATCTTTTTGGTTGAGTTCTTTTATTAGTTCGTTTAACGAAACCCCTTTTACTATCCAAACCCGGAAAGCTTAACTTATCGGGTTATAACTATGCCCGACAATTTCGCCCCTTTTCTTCTTTCTTGTCTATTCGAAGTCATGTCGGGTTTCTTGATGCGTCTCTAATTCTTCATCCACCTTCAACTCCATCATTAAATTGAGGTATGTCACTGCGATCTATCATCATCCTCAATCTGATTCTCTATTGCTTTGATCCCATTTCGATTTCTTCAATCCCAATTTGCAGAGCAATTGGTTTAGTTAGGGTTTGATGCGATTGCAATCAATTGTTACATAGAAGGATGGGTCAATCTAAATTTGCTTGTGCGATTGATTTTCGTAGCTTATTCGAGCTTATATGATGAATCACTAACCTTGGGTTTTGGAGCTTCTGTTTTATTGGGGTTATCGGGATTACTAGTCGAGATTTTAGGGGTTTAATCAAATTGTGATGTTTTTTCATATGGGGTTATCGTGATTAGCATCCAAGATCTTTTAGTTTGCAAAAGCAGTGGCAAAGTTTAAGTTTTTATGTCAAATGTATATCATTTCAAGTTTTCAACTGAAAAACCATTATTTTAGCTTTCTTAAGGAGAATGCAAGAATTTAGTTAGCCATTGATGCATGAAGATATAAACTTTTTTTTTCTTGTTGATCTGTTTGACATCCAATGTGAATGGTGTAGTGAAAGGCCAGTGCCTTAGGCTGACCCGGAGATTCGGATGACCAAGTCAACTGTAACATGCTACTGATGTATATATGCATATAGATAGGCACATGTGTGTATATATGTGTGCATGCACATGTGTGTTGCATAACATGGAGGCTTAATACAGAAGAACATTTGTGTAATATGAAATCTGTTTTGTATACACACACACATTTCATGTTGATGCATATACACGTGTGTATGCATATGAACTTGTAATGTATTATGAATGGATGTATGTATACAAATGGACATGTAGATCACTAGATAAATGTATGTATATATGTGTTTGTGTATGTGATGTTATATTTATAGTTTTATACAGAGATAGCGAATACAGATCTCTAAGGATGTGATAGAACAGTCAAGAATGGTGTAATATTTTATATTATCGCTTTCAGAAAACCTTTCATGTAGTTTTGATAATACATCTCTTTGGCACTCAAGGGAAAGGTTTATACCTTCTAGAAGCTTCCTTAGTTCATAGTTTGGCTGTTCAAGCTGGAGAGGGTTTGATATATAATGCATTAATCATGCCGAGAAGGAAAGTGTGTTGTTCATTATTTTATATAACTGTAATGGGCCATATAATGCAGCAGAAACTATAGATCATAATGATTAGGAAATTTATTTTTGATGATGAAATTATTGCTAGGGAAAGGGATTTACTATTTTGAAATTTAGGTATATCTGGCCCACTTCTCTTGGACGTAACCAATGTAGCACGTAGATCGTTTGTATTAGTTTTGAATATTTAAAGTGGCAATTTGTAGTAATCAATATGAGATATAGAACTTGAAATAGACTTGTGCGTAATGATCTCTAGAAACATTACAAAGTGTTGGTTTCAGATGGCCATGTCCCGTGCAATGTTAGTAGTTGTCGCTAAATATATGAGTTTATGACTTATAATGACAAAATACATTTAATGCTGGGGTATCGAGTATAAAATATGAGCTTTTCTTGACTCAGAAGGCATTCTGGGCTTTATATAGTTTTTACTTGCTGCGTGCTTTTATAAGGGACAGACAAAACTGTTGAATGTTTCACACGGTTTTGAAGGAGGATTCACCATGTTAACCTTAAACAGTTTTCTAATTAAACCTTTTAGGTACCTAGTATGCATGTACACTAAATCAATGAATATCATAGCCCATCCTTTTACCCACCCTATTCTTCCAAGTTCCAAGTGACTTAAAAATATCATCCATAGGTGACATGAACATCTATAGCTACACTTCTCTTGCTCAAGTTGATTTTTGTGTATAATGGTTCTGATGCTTAGCACATAGTTTCTGTTCCAGCTGTTTTCATTAGACGTGCACGTCTATACCTCTTCCCCGAGACATATTTGTTTCACATTCTGCCACCTTTCAGTTCTGTTTTAACCTCTACTTGATTCACATGTTTGGCTCTACCTTCATAGTTGTGTTAATGTTTTTGTAATTTATCGAAACTAGTTTTACTTCTCCCGCTTCTCGGCGAGTATATTGTGGTAAGGTTTTCCCCATGCAATGTAGCGGGAGTTTGGCCGTTATCGGTTTGGCTCGTCAAAAATCATAAAATCAAACATCGATAACGGTTTTGATAATACCAAAATGCAGTAAACAATGGTGTTCACTCATAAACGGTTGGGTTTGGGTTCTTCGGTTTGTCACGGTACCAGAACGGTAACGGCAAAAAAACATTTGTTAACTAAAATAAAACCTAATTAATAAAAAAGAAATCACAATTAAAATAACTAAAAATAATAGAATTAGAATGAAAATAAAAGAAACCAAAATTTCAAAACCATCAAAGAATAATTTATAAAACTATAGAAAATGAAGGTTTCTTTTATAAATAGTAAAAGTTTGGTGGTCTCTCTTCTAAATCATAAAAGTCTATATAGTTTTCTAGTCCCTTTTTAATATATAATAATAACATACTACCTCTGGCCCACTGTACATAGCAACGGTAATCCTAAAACCAATATCTATAATCGTCTTTTAAACGTGATAGTTCAGAACATAAATGGGAAGGCACTCTTTATTCATGTTGTGTAGTCATATTCTACCTTTACTGAAGTTTTCCATTAATGTTGGCATTCTGATTTTACTCAGGAAAATTGAAGCAACTTGATATAAGGATAGGCATCACAATCCAATACTTGGAGCTGATTCAATGTCTTGAATGGTGTTTCTGTTTTACGAATATATTATCTACCAGTTGACAGGATAAGATGAATTTACCTACACACATCTCCGGACAGTTTTCTGGGCAGGCACCGAATCAGTCTGGGACTTCTTTGTCTGGCGTGCCACATCAGCAAAACATAATGCAAAGCTCTGGAGGTCAGCGTAATACACTCAACATGGAGCCTGGTTTTGGGACAGTTCGGCGCTATATACAAGAGAGAATGTAAGTTGCTTCTTCCCAAATGTGCTTATAGTATGTTTTTTATTGTGAACACCCGTACATGTGCATGCATGCAGGTGTAATTTGGTCTTTTTCTGCATTTCATCATATATTGGCATCGAATCCCTGATAATATGTTATCTTCTTCTGCAGCTATGAATACTTAATGCGGCGACCACATACTCAGGAGCTAGATCGAAAGAAGGTGATAGACATTGTTAGACGTTTAGAAGAAGGCCTTGTTAAAACTGCAACCTCTAAGGTTTTGCTTTCTCTTCTTTGATTCACTTTTTTTTTTTTTTATTTTTTTTTTGTAAAAACCTATCTTGGCATGTTTCTACTCCTACATTTGGACTCCTTTCATTTTCCCATTTTTTTGTTTAGGAGGAATACATGAATCTCGAGACACTGGAAAACCGTTTGCATGTTTTAATCAAACGCCTCCCCTCGAATAACCACAATCAACAATATCAGCAACAAGGAAACACTTCTGTTCCCATGGGAACTATGATTCCGAATCCTGGCATGCCTCAAAGTGGGAACTCAAGTATGATGGTTCCATCATCTATGGATACCATGGTGCAGCCAGCAGTCAACACAGGGAACTTTTTACCCAATAGCACACGAGTTCTTAGTGGGATGCACAGTGGTTCATTAAGTTCATCTGATGGTTAGTTTACCCAAATTTTATTTCAAAGTTCTTAGTGTTACCAAATTTTCTTCTACTTTGCATTACAATTTTATCCTTTTATGCAGGTCTGACTAATGGTTATCAACAGCCGATAACAAATTTCTCCAGTAATTCAGGTGGAAACAGTTTGATTTCATCGATGGGTGCACAAAGAATGGCCAGCCAAATGATACCTACTCCTGGATTTAATAACAGTAGTGGCACAAGCAATCAGTCTTACATGAATATGGATTCTTCTAATAATGTTGTTGGGCTATCAACTATAGACTCTACAACCATATCTCAACCACTACAACAAAAGCAGCAAGTTGGCAGTCAAAACAGCAGAATATTACATAGCCTAGGGAGCCATATGGGTGGGGGAATCAGGTCTAGTTCACATCAAAAAGCATATGGTTTTTCAAACGGGTCAAACAACAGTAGTTTAGGAATGGTGGGAAATTATTCACCAATGATGAATGGTTCTGGGACCTCAGAAAGCTATGTAACAGCTTCTAATTATGGAAGTACTACTGTCGATCCTTCTCAATCTGGAAATTTATATGCTCCCACAAGTTCTGCTACATCGATGATGAATAACCAGGACATAAACTCAGTAAGCTTGCATGCTTTACATAAAACAAGCTCTCCCATGATGATCAATCATTCGAATTTGGTCAACACTCAGCAGGGGTCAAACATGAGACCTTCAATTGCTCAATCAGAAAAGATGGATTTCCGGTCTCAGCATTCACTACAGCAGCCTGTTCATGTTCAGCAACAACTTGTTCAAAACCAAAGTCAAAGTCAACCAAGGCAGCAATATCAACAGAATCAGCCTTTATCATATGATCAGTCTCAGCTGAAACCTGATCTTGTCAGTCAATCGCAGGTCTCTGACCATTTCCAGTCTTCCCAGACAACCAATCACTTTCAAGCGAACTCTAAGGAAGGTCAATTTGCTGTTGACGGTCAAAATGGTCTTACTAGCTCGATAGGAGTTCAACCAGGGTCTGTAATGCAGGGCCAGTGGCATTCAAGGTCTCAAGAAGTGCCACAATTACCAGGTAACATTTCAGAGCAAAATGTCAAAAAGGAATTTAGCCAAAGAATAACGGCTCAAGATCAAGCTCAGAGGAACAATCTTCCTTCAGAAGGATCTATTACCTATCAAAGTGCTGCCAATAAATCAATAGACCCACCCAACTCTGGTGCTATTTCTAAATCTGTTGATCTAAACCGTGAATTACAGTTCAAGAATCAACAAAGGTGGCTGTTGTTCTTGCGGCATGCTCGTAAATGTATACATCCACCAGGAAAATGTCCAGAAATCAATTGCATCACTGCTCAAAAGTTGTTGAACCATATGGCATCATGTAATGATCTGGTTCAATGCCAATATCCTCGTTGTCGAAAAACAAAGATTTTACTTCATCATCATAGGCAATGTAGGGATCCTGTTTGTCCTGTATGTGTCCCCGTAAAGCGTTTTGTGCAACTGAAAGGGGCCTTGCGTGAAGAGTCTAGCGAATATAGCATGAAGACGACTCCATCTACTGTTGAAGCTTCACAAGATCTAAATCCAACTGTGAAACGTATGAAAGTAGAACCGTCATCACAATCATTGGCTACTGAAGGTCAAACTCCTTCCTTAACAGTTCCTGTCACCAGCGCATCTCAACTTCAGGATCAGATTGGTGACACCAATACGGCTCCCACAAAATCTGAGGTTAAGGGGGTAAAATCGGAAATTCTTGCAAATTCTGTGCATGGAAGTCCCAAGAAGGACTATGTGGAAGATTCTGGAAACCAAAAGTCCAAAGTTGATTCAGTTGTGCCTACTAAAGTCCCTGTTTTACCTAAACAAGAGCTTGTTAAGAATGAGATAGAAGTAGCTAAGGGCCAGGTCCAGGTCCAGGTCCAGCCTGAGCTTAAACCAGAAAACCCAGCACCTCCGGCTGAAGCTTCTTCTGGAACCAAATCCGGGAAAGCAAATATAAAGGGAGTATCAATGATAGAGTTGTTTACACCAAAGCAGGTTCGGGAGCATATCTCCGGTCTCAGGCAGTGGGTCGGCCAGGTGAGATTACTACAATACCCCTGTGTCACTTAATCTTGCAATTTTTTCCTTCTCATTTTATATCTTCTATTCTTCTGTTGTACAGAGCAAAGCGAAAGTGGAAAAGAATCAAGCTTTGGAGCACTCGATGAGTGAGAATTCTTGTCAACTATGTGCAGTTGAGAAGCTCACTTTTGAACCACCACCTATATATTGTACACCTTGTGGTGCTCGTATTAAAAGAAATGCAATGTTCTACACTGTTGGGACTGGTGATACTCGTCATTACTTCTGTATTCCTTGCTACAATGAAGCCCGTGGAGACACTATTAATGTTGATGGAACTAATGTCTTGAAAGCTAGATTAGAGAAAAAGAAAAATGATGAGGAAACTGAAGAATGGGTATGATGTATTATTTTTATTTTTTCATGATTGTTCAAATGGATATTTAATTCTTGTGCCTTTTTTGCAGTGGGTTCAATGTGACAAGTGTGAAGCATGGCAACATCAAATATGTGCATTATTCAATGGTAGAAGAAATGATGGTGGACAAGCCGAGTACACATGTCCCAATTGTTATATGGAAGAAGTTGAAAGAGGAGAGAGGATACCCCTGCCGCAGAGTGCTGTGCTTGGGGCAAAAGATTTACCTAGAACCATACTTAGCGATCATATAGAGAGCAGGTTGTTTGGAAAATTGAAACAAGAGAGACTAGAGCGTGCTAGGCTCCATGGTAAAAGTTATGATGAGGTAAAAGTTATTTTTCTGATTTTTAGTTTGACCTGCATGAGTTTTGTATAAAAATAATCAAAATTCTTATTGCTTGTTGAGTTTAATTGTATCAGGTTCCTGGAGCGGAATCACTTGTTGTCAGAGTTGTATCATCCGTGGACAAGAAACTGGAAGTCAAACCGCGGTTTCTTGAGATCTTTCAAGATGAAAATTACCCTGTTGAATTTGGGTACAAGTCTAAGGTATTTAAAAATATTAATCCAGACTAAATATTTTCTTTTGATGTCATCACTATTATACCAATCTCTAAACTACTGTTGCTTGTTTTAGGTGGTACTGTTGTTTCAGAAAATCGAAGGAGTTGAAGTATGTCTTTTTGGGATGTATGTTCAAGAGTTTGGAGCAGAGTGTGAGCAGCCAAATCATCGTCGTGTGTATCTTTCTTATTTGGATTCAGTCAAGTACTTTAGGCCTGAGATTAGGGCTGTCACAGGGGAGGCTCTCCGTACCTTTGTGTATCATGAAATTCTGGCAAGTTTTTCCTTTTTAAATCTTTCTGGTTGCTTTATTCTTGTTAAGTTGAGTATGTCACTTGATTTTCTTTCATTCTACTGACAGATAGGGTACCTAGAATATTGCAAATTACGTGGTTTCACTAGCTGCTATATATGGGCTTGCCCTCCATTGAAGGGTGAAGATTATATCTTGTATTGTCATCCTGAAATTCAGAAGACACCAAAGTCTGATAAACTAAGGGAATGGTGAGTGGGTGTGAGATGCACATATTCTTTATTTTTGTATCACCTTATTATTGCTGATGAATTTATGTGGACATGTGTATCAGGTATCTGTCGATGTTGAGAAAAGCTTCAAAGGAAAACATAGTAGTTGGTCTCACTAATTTATATGATCACTTTTTTGTATCTTCTGGTGAATGTAAAGCCAAGGTAACGGCAGCTCGACTACCGTATTTTGATGGAGACTATTGGCCGGGTGCTGCTGAAGATATGATTTATCAGATTCGTCAAGAAGAAGAAGGAAGAAAGCAAAATAAGAAAGGGTTTATGAAGAAGTCCATAACAAAAAGAGCTCTGAAAGCTTCTGGCCAAACCGATCTTTCTGGTAATGCATCGAAAGATCTGCTACTGATGCACAAGGTAATTGATTCTCTTCATTATTTCTTAGTTAATTTGTGTATTCTTGAAGTCTTGAGAAGATTTTTAATTTTTCTTTTTAATTACTATGTCTTCATACTTGTTTTCTTACACTATTTCTTGTTCTTGAAATCTATTTGGTACAGCTTGGTGAATCAATTTCCCCAATGAAGGAAGATTTCATTATGGTTCATTTGCAGCATGCATGCACTCATTGCTGCATTCTTATGGTATCTGGAAATCGATGGGTCTGCAATCAGTGCAAAAAGTTTCAGATTTGTGATAAGTAAGCAATTTAATATTTTACCTTGTTATCTGGTTTCTGGTTTACAATTTTTATTAAGAATGGTGTTTTTTCGCAATTCTCGCCGAAAGATCATTTTCATATTTTAACTACTGCGGATAAAGTATAAAGTGTAAACGACTATTTCTAACTAGACACTTGCAATTACAGTTGTTATGAAATCGAACAAAAACTTGAAGATAGGGAGAGGCACCCCATCAATCATAGGGAGAAACATCCTCTTTATCCAGTAAGCTCCTCAAATCTACACTTTACTTCGATCTCCATCATGATTGTGCTTACAATTATGATTAAAAATGGATTAATTATGCAGGTTGAAATCAATGATGTTCCGGTAGATACCACAGATAAAGACGAGATTCTCGAGAGTGAATTTTTTGACACCCGACAAGCTTTTCTTAGTCTTTGTCAAGGAAATCATTATCAATATGACACACTTCGTCGTGCAAAACATTCATCAATGATGGTGTTGTATCATCTTCATAATCCAACTGCACCTGCATTCGTGACAACATGCAACAGATGTCATAATGATATAGAAACAGGACAAGGTTGGCGGTGTGATGTTTGTCCTGACTATGATGTCTGCAGTTCCTGCTACCACAAAGATGGAGGCATTGATCATCCTCATAAGTTGACACCTCATGTCTCCATTGCTGAGCGTGATGCACAAAATAAAGAAGCTCGCCAACAGCGTGTTGTACAGGTATATATACCAGATATATATGTTTTTCCACTTCGGGCTTTGCTTATAAAGATACAAGATTATAATTATATAATTCTTTTTTGGTATTGCAGCTTAGGAAAATGCTTGATCTCCTGGTACATGCATCTCAGTGTCGGTCCCCACATTGCCAGTATCCAAATTGTAGAAAGGTGAAGGGACTTTTCAGACACGGGATTAATTGCAAAGTACGCGCTTCTGGTGGTTGTGTTCTCTGCAAGAAAATGTGGTATCTTCTTCAACTTCATGCCCGAGCATGTAAAGAATCTCAATGTCATGTACCTCGCTGCAGGTTTGCCCCGTTCATTACAATATTATGGGAACATTATTATATTTATATTAACTGATGTGTTTGTTTGCATTATGTATACAGAGATCTGAAGGAACATTTGAGAAGGCTGCAACAACAGTCTGATAGTAGACGAAGAGCTGCTGTAATGGAGATGATGAGGCAGCGTGCAGCTGAGGTTGCTGGTGGAAGTGGATGACAAAGATGTAAATATTTTGAAAAGATGTAACATATTGTGATTCGAAGAATCCTCAAGTGTATTTATAGGCACAGGAACATGACGATGACGAAAAAAGAAATGGTAACAAATGAAGGCTACGGGGGAGTTGTTGTTTACATTACATCATCACCATCATCATCATCATCATCTTTTCTGCAGGTCGGGTTGAGTTGGTTACCAGCGATTCTTTGATTTATAGATTATGTAATGTTGTCATCATAATGTGGCAAAGGATACATAGATTTCGGTTTTCCAATGTACTTTTCATGTAGTTCATGATTAGAAACAGGTGTTGTAGATGTTAAAAGTTGAAAAAGGAACCAAACAAGAACTATATTGTTGTAGCATATATGTGATCTATCATGAAGAATTGGCTGATTGTGTAAAGAGTGCTTTGAACCAAATGAACAAACCAATGAACCGCCATTACAACTATCGTCTTATTGTTTTATGCAACCGGCACAGTCTAACAAAATGAGCCGTCGAAGTATCGAACCAGTGAATTCTGAGCATCTAGTTGAAGATAATGAAACTAATACTAGATTTCACATAGTTGTCTTTTTAAGCTTCTGTCTTTGCTAAAAACACAAAGTTATATTTTTAAGCTTTGGGCTCTACAAATAGCATTTTGATCCATGTTTTAAGTGAGAGCTTTAAAACCTACTCTTTAATATTGCTTTTAAATCTAAATATATGTCAATCATAATACTTGAATCCTCAATCATTTGAGGAGGGATTTTCTTTCTACATAATTCAATGTCGTTAGGCTACAAGCCTTTTAGGATGCGAAAAAAATCTCTCCATCTTATTTTATGTATTGAAATAACAATAAATCTTAATTATATAACAAAAATTATCCAGCTTGCTACATATTTTATTTAAAATTTTAATTACATATACCTCATCTTTTAAATAAAAATATTACCTATTTACTAATTCCGATTAATTTCATTAAAAGCAACTTACATAACTCTTTTAAATATAAATATTAGCTATTTACTCATTTCAATTAATTTCATTAAAAGCAACTTATGTAACTACAACTTTAGGCTGTAATTAGAATAGTAATTTCAAGGATAAAATAGTATTTTTATAGATTAATTTTATATAAAATAAAATTTAAGTGGATAAATATGTAATATTTATGTTTAAGAAGAAAGATACGTGTAATTATAATTTTAAGTTACACACATATATATAGAGAAATGTTATGGTATAAAGTGTTTTTTCGTGCGAAGCGTACGAAGTTATCACTCAAGAATGAACGTTACGGGTGGTATTATAACGCAAGTTTAAAATTAATTACGCAGAGATAGAATTATCACGCGAAGGTAGAATTATTACGCAAGAAGATATACTTGTGTGATAATTCCATCTCTGCTGCTCTGCGTGATATTTCCATCTCTACGTGATAATTCCACACGAGTGTAATTCGTCTTACGCAACTATTACTTTGTTTTTGTTATTGCATGATTGTTACTGTGTGATAATTTCACCCCAAAACTTCATGCGTTTCGTACGAAAAAGACGCTTCGTATAGTAAGAGAATATTATAAAGTTTTTAAATGAATATACATCTAATTGATTTAAGTTTTGGAAAACGAAATATATAATTCTCCACCAAATCTGAAAAACTTTAAGCCGTATAAAAATGGCAAACTAGAAAGAAACAGAGCAATGAGAGTGGAGAGCGATTCACGGTTACTTTCATCCTTCAAACACAATAATAATAATAATAATCCATCTTCTTCTTCTTTCACCCTACAATTTCTCCCCTTTCTTCCTCTAATTCCTTCATCATCCCGCAAAATCATGTCTGCAACAAACGGATACAATCCCAATTTCGATAGATTTCTGGATTAGATAGATCGTCTTCAACTTGTTATATACGCTTCAAGATCACCAATTTCGAAACCCCCTTTTGAATTCAATAACTGATATATGTTTTTTGTCCATTGAATCGAAAAATCGGATACCCATTTGATTAATTTCGACGAGTAAGGCGTTAATTGTTTGTGGGTATGATGTCTTCGTTGTGGAGATGGAAGAAGATTCAAGATATTGTCTTTTCAAGATCGAAGATGGGTTTCTTGAATTGGGTGCCGTACGCCGGCGCCGGAGCTCCGGGCATTCTTCCGGCGGTGGTGGGTGGCGTGCAGGTGAGGTGTAAATGGGATCACGGCGGTGGTGGGTCTGATGACAGCGGTGGTAGAATGACGGTGACGAGGAGGATTAGAGCTGAAGCTAATTGTCCTCGTTGTTCTAAGCAGATGAATCTGGTGTTTTCTAATAACAATCATCTCATTCCGCCGGCGAATTACGCCGGAGATGAGTCGGAACCACCGCCGGAGGGTGTCTCCGATGGCAATTTGAGAAATGGGTATCAGGCGGTTAACCTTTGCCCCAATTGTAAAACTGCTTATTATTTCAGGCCGTACAAGATGGCTCCTTTGCAGGGTAGATTTGTGGAGATTGGTAGGGTTAAGAATGGTAATGGGAAGGATAAGGGGCAGGTTAACAATGAGGATGATTATCGGAACAAGATTCGGGCTTCGTTTTGGGATACATTGAGGGCTTATGGTGGTGATCCACCGGAGAATTGGGCGAGTAATGGACTTGCTGTGCATAATGCCCCTGGACCACCGGCTGCACCGGGGGTCAATGGCATACGCGCAGGTGGTGGTCCTGGTGGCGGAGGTGGTGGTGGTGATGATGGGAGTGGTGGTGAGAAGTTTGGGTGGGGTGGTTCAAATCTTGGGAAGAATTTGCCTACTCCTAAGGAGATTTGTGAAGGGTTGGATAAGTTTGTTATTGGTCAACATGGTGCTAAAAAGGTTTCAACTTTCAACTGTTTTTCCCTTTTAATTTGCATTTGAGCATACTATAGTTCATAGATATGTGTTATGGTGTTTGTTTGATTCTGTTGGGTTCGTGATCTTTTGCTCATTGATCTTGATATTAATGCATTATGATCATTTCTAGATGTGATGTGTCTATATATACATGTGTTCATAGTTTGGGTATTATTGATTGGGCTTGTGAAATGTGATGTTAGAAGATAAATTCATCGCGTTATCTTTAAAGTTTCAGCAATTTCCTTTAAACGGGTGTTTTGTCAGGTCCTTTCGGTGGCTGTTTATAACCATTACAAGAGGATATATCATGCCTCGTTGAAGAAAGGGTTAGTTGTTATATGCTACTCTTTTTAGTTTGCCACTTGCAGTGTTTTGTAAGAAGTTAGACCATAGTTCTTTCCTGAACTAAACTTCTTTATCACAAGCTAGGTCAGGAGCAGATCCGGATAGATCTAAGACTGAAGATGATGACGATAATGTAGATTTAGAAAAAAGCAACGTGCTTCTAATGGGCCCAACTGGCTCAGGTATGATCGTTGTGGTGATGTCTTCTTGCTTCGTTTTCACCATTGTTTGTGCCTTTCATTTGAATCTTATTGCTTTTATTGTTTATGCATTTATCAATTTGTCTTTGTTTATTTCACAGTTAACAAAAGATTTTTTGTGAAACAGGGAAGACTTTACTTGCAAAGACCTTAGCTCGTTTTGTAAATGTTCCCTTTGTTATTGCTGATGCAACAACGTTGACACAGGTCTGTTAATCATCTGAAAATGGGAACCTATTGTTATTTCAGTGCGTTCTTGTGACTGGAGGTTGTTTTTATATATTGTGCAGGCTGGTTATGTTGGTGATGATGTTGAATCTATACTCCACAAGCTACTTACGGTACTACATTATATGGTTTATTGAATGGTTGAATCTTATTACATTGTCCAATCTTGTTGATCCAGTAGTTGGCAATTAGTTTACTCTTTCTGTATCTAATAATCATCACTTCCATATTGTGTATATGGCTCAAATTCCTTCCATATTTCTTTGGGTTTTGTTAGTATAGGAAACGTAGTCACTTAAATATTGTTTTGTTACTTCATTCCAAACTTTTTTCTGACATGTCACATTCCGACTTAAAACTGTGAAATCTGCACCAAAATTAGATAAGCTTCTTTTGATTCTTTATCTGCAAATAAAATGAGTTAAAGACTTGAAGGGATTGCTCTATGGAGGTGCGTTCAATACATAACCAATTTGACGTAGAGAACTGTGAGAACCACATAAGTATACTTGTATGTTGTGTTTGTCAGATAAAGTAGGAGAGAGATTGTGGGGGTGGTTATCGCCTTATGTATCTAGTTAAAGCAATTGGTACAAGTGGTTATGTGGTTTGCACAGTTCTCTATTAAAATTGATTATGTATTGAATGTCCATGTTGCTATGTATGTGTGCGTGTGTTGTTGGAAGGTATTATCTATGTTTTAAACGTCTGAATTGATACGCAAGTTTTCATGTTTATAATTTTGGTAATCATTACATTTATGACTATATTTATCTTAATAACGTTACACATATATAATGTAAGTATACATTTGTTTTGAAGGTTGCTGAATTTAATGTTCAAGCAGCACAACAAGGGATGGTGTACATTGATGAAGTTGATAAGATAACCAAAAAGGTTTTTCGGTTTAGTTTGCATTGATTTTTGCTGTGACAAAATTTGATTTTGCTTCCAAATCTGACAGATCTTTCATTTTGCCTGTTTTATAGGCTGAGAGCTTAAACATTAGCAGAGATGTCTCTGGTGAGGGTGTTCAGCAAGCTCTACTTAAGATGCTGGAAGGAACCGTAAGCAATCAAACTCATAATCAATTTTCAAAATCAATCAAGTGTGACAATTGATACGCATGTGAATTAACCCTTTTGATGTTCATTGAATTATCGAATGCATAGGATGATACTTGTTTGTTGTCGATATTAAATATGTCTTCTAGTTCTGACTTCATTTATATTTTCTGCAGATAGTAAATGTGCCTGAAAAAGGGGCCAGGAAGCATCCTAGAGGCGATAATATTCAGGTTCATCCACACGATTACTAAAAAAACTTGTTTTTTAGTTAAAGTGAGTCATAACTTGAGCAAGTTTTGCAGATAGATACAAAAGACATACTTTTCATATGTGGAGGAGCCTTTGTCGATTTGGAAAAGACCATATCCGAGAGGTGAATCCGTACGTTTGTGTTGTATTTATTCTATTTGATTTCATAATTAAGTTGTGTGCACAAGTTGCAATAACATTTAGCTTTCTTATTAGTAGTTTTAATAAAAATATTATTTCATGATTATATCAGACGACAGGACTCATCAATAGGTTTTGGAGCACCAGTTCGCGCTAACATGAGAAACGGTGCACCCACAAATGCTGCAGTGACATCATCTTTACTTGAATCTGTAAGCATCAGTTGGAATATGTTTGTTGTTATCTTGCTATATTATTATATTTTATATGCCTGGCAAAACGGACGGGTTGGCTTGGGTGGTCGACGTGTTAGAACGGGTTTGGGTCAGCATGGGTTGCATTGAAATAATGTTATTTTGGTCTGGATTATTTACTGCTTTTTTCGCGCTATTTTCAGGTGGAGAGTAGTGATCTTATCGCTTATGGACTCATACCTGAGTTCATAGGACGGTTTCCAATTTTAGTTAGTTTGTCTGCTTTAACTGAGGATCAACTTGTTCAGGTATACTCATCGTTAACTGTATCATACTATCATCTCACTTTTCCTTTTAGTTTGGTTGTAGGATTTGGTTAATATGATTACCTAATGGCACCTGTAGTTTCAAGTTTTAACCGAAAAAGGCTCTTAACAGGTCCTAATGGAACCAAAAAATGCTCTCGGGAAGCAATACAGGAAACTATTTCAGATGAATGACGTATGTACTTTATTTGTTTTCATCAGTTTGAACTGTACATTATTATCATGCATATGTATGGGCTTCTGTAGGTCAAACTACATTTTACAGAAAAGGCACAAAGATTAATTGCTCAAAAAGCAATGGTAAAAAACACAGGTGCTAGAGGGTTACGAGCTATACTAGAAACGCTGCTAACCGACTCTATGTATGAGGTATGAGTATGTTTTTTAAGTTATGTACACACCTTTTAGCTTGATAAAGGTTGAATAAATCGCTGCTGTTGTTTTTTTTGTTAAATTTAGATTCCAGATGCCAAGACAGGAAATGATCGAGTGGATGCTGTTGTGATCGATGAGGAATCGGTTGGCTCTGTGGATTCGTATGGTTGTGGTGGAAAGATACTTCGAGGTGATGGTGCTTTAGACAATTATCTTGCAAATACAAGGTCTAGAGAACAATCGGTATGAAATTTGTACAATTACTTTGTTTAATCTGGAGGTGGCTAGATGTAACGGGTCAGAACGGGTTCAGGTTTTAACCGGATGTTTTAATACTGGTTGGGAAGGGCTGACCCGCAAACGTTTCTTTTTTAAATCAGTTAAAAAGTAATAGATAATTTATGTATCAACTCTTATTGACAAAATATATCATTAATCTCAATTTTAATATTCAAATACAATGATTTTGTTTTTTGATCAATGTAAGTATGTAACCCGTTCCGCTTAGCTAAATTTCTTAATCTTGACCCATTTGAGTTGAAACATAACCTAAATCGACCCATTCAAGAGGTGAATTAGTTCGTCTTGTAACCCATCAATCAGTTGAAATATATAATTGCCCATTTGGTAAAATATATATATGTTGGCAAATATACATTATGGTCTATTCGAACAGCGTTTCTTGGGTTACACTTTATACGAGATTTTAATGATGAATGCAGGAAGTTGATGGGGAAGGTGAAGAAGAGACCTCATCAAAAGCCATGAGCATGTAACAGTACAAGAAATACTCCTAATTTAACCTTTTTTTCTCATTTGTTAACCGCATTGAAAAATACCCGATAAAAACAGTTGTAGTTATGTCTCCATGTATGACAGAATAGCACCCGATTCGGGGTTTGGTTAATAGAGACGAAAGAGAAAAAAAATCACAGGAAATTGTAGCATTATTGTTTAATCTGTACATTGTACAAATAAGCTATCTAAATGAAAGGGATTGTCCCATTTTACATATGCTTACCTTGTTTGCTATGCCTTACCTTGTTTGTTATATGATATATGTGAATTACAGTGTTCTCTTTTATTCTTTTTATAACTTTTTAAAAGTGGATATATTGGCAATTACAAACACAGATGCCAAAGAAAAAACTCACATCTTCAATAATTGTATCCACTCTTATAGCTTATAGCTATCACATCAGTTGTTTCAACTTTTAATAGCTATCACATCAGTTGTTTCAACTTTTAATGGACGTTAGGTATATCTTTCTGGTTAAACGGGCATATAGCCAGGTCAGACGGGTGTATAGATTTGTAAACATGCATTTAAATGATCGTTTAACTCTTGGATTTAACATCTTAATCATCATATAACATCAACTCCATAGTTGTTAGTGGTTAATGTGTTAGTGGTGTTTGTATAGCCGATAAGTTTTTAGAGTATCTTCAACTCATTCCTATCCTCATTTTTAAAATTTGAGAAAAATATAAAAAAACTAATAAAAACTTAACTCAGCTTGTTTTTATCGAATCTTGTATAAAAAAGAATTTCACTAATGCATGAGCTACCGTTATGTCACTGATGCATGAGCTACAATTAGCAGGTTATATCCAAGTTGTGACCTACCCTTTGGCGAGACAATATTAGTGCTACGCGATTAATCCTGTCTTTTATTATTGCACCAAACATCTTGAGATCAATCTACATTTTATTCTAGATATGGTGTTGACCTGGTCTCTCATGGTTCGATATGTTGCTATCACACGTCAGCTAATGGAGATCCTTACCAAAGGATCGCCTTCTACCCGTTTGGCTATCTCAAACCCAACTACACAAGATGCACATAGATACGGTCGTTCAGCTTGCTGGAGCATGTTAGAGTATATAGCTCTCTCACTTGTGTTATATTTTGTTGAGCAGGCTAATGTCACTGCAACAATTTTTATATAGAGGTGCATGTTTAGTTTTTAGATATAACACAATATACACATTTTACTTATCTCTCCATTTTCTTTTATTATCAATAAGAATCTTTCTCCTTCCTTCTGTTAATCTTTAGACATGAAGATATCTTTCACATAAAATGTATCTATTGCAGCCTATGACAATGTTTATTCTGGCTGCAAATTTTATTGACATTTCTCTTATAGTCCATGGATAAAAAATAATAACTGTATATGAAAATACAACATGATGGCCTGTTCATGTTCTTCCCATATAGAAAGGTCTTGTGAAAACAAGGCCAGTCTATATCTAATTAGTATTACAGAATATATGCATGATCAAGACATGGGCTCTCAAGTTTGTGAAGTTTCTGATACTTATCTGCGTGATCCACCTGCACCGATTGTCGCTCTAATCCTCAATTTTCCATTTTTCTATGATAACTTTCATTTGTTTGTCCCGCTTCCGAACCTGCAAAACATATAAGGTCATCTTAAACTAGCATATGAATATGGAACCATGAGTTTAAAAAGGTCATTTACCTCCACCCGAGGCTTTTCCCCACGAAGCAGTGCATCCACACTTCTTTCCGTCTGAAGTAACCAGAAAAAAACTTTTAGATAACACATATATATATCCTGTGCACACGCAAACACACTTATAGATTACCTTATGTACAACCCAATAGTGTCTATCTCTCATTTCAATCATAAAGGGAAAGGTAGGAGGACCACTCCTCTGAATAATACTTTTCCTGCTATTTCTCTTTCGTGCTTCCTGATCGCCTAAAGTAACAGTTTCTACTCCTCCTGCCTGAATAAAGTTTAAAGAACCATCAACAGACCAAATATTTACATTTTTATAATCTCAAGATGGCTCAAAAGTTATAAACATAGAGTAGGTTTGAAAGTAGATAGAAACATACCAAGCGAGACAAAACAGGATTCTTTATAATATTTTCCAATCGGTCGCCATGGGCACTGCCTATAAGCATTACTCCTCTCTCAGCAATTGACTTACAAGCATTAACTTCATCCCGAGTGCTAATTTCATCAATAATAATCACTTCAGGCATGTGATTTTCCACTGCCTCAATCATGACTTTGTGTTGCAGAAACGGTTTTGAAACCTGCATTCTTCTTGTGCTGCCTATGGCTGGGTGTGGTATATCCCCGCCCCCTCCTATTTCATTGCTGGTATCAACAACCACCTATCTTTATTGTCAATATGGTTATGAAAATGCTGTTTTGGCTTTAGTAAATGTTTACAAAACTTGAAAACAGAAACACACCTACCACTCGTTTTTGTAACTCATCTGAAAGAACTCGAGATATTTCTCGCATAACTGTAGTCTTTCCTACACCAGGCCTGTAAGCAACAGTCTAAACTCTAAATAACTGTAATTGTTGCATCACTAATAGTCTCATTATTCAAAAAATACAGTGTTCTATCTGTTGTAATCATTTATAATTTACATTTTGCGGGTCCTATTTACCTTCCAATAAAGAGGATACTTTCTCCGAACTGAAGCAGATCCCGGACCATGTCAATGTGACCCCTCACCGCCCTGCCAACTCTGCAAGTTAACCCAACGACAACACCTTTTCTATTTCTCACAGCAGATATGCGGTGCAGGGTTCCAGTAATTCCAGCTCTGTTATCTCCTCCAATTTCTCCAATGGCATTTTCAGCGTATTCTAACTCTTCCATTGATACCTGTTAATATATCAGTATTACTTTAACTTACATGATTCACTGTTCACTTGTTCCATCCTTTGATTATATCTATCCTGATTTTCTTATTATACACTGAAAAGCAAAGAAATGTTTACCTCGGTATCTCTTAGATATCTTCGGCCTGAATCACCTAGGTAGCGTGCCTCTGGCAAGCGACCAAGATCCAATATTACCTATCAGTATATGTAAGAAATCATGGAGTGAACATATTCCTAATAATATTTATATTTGATAAAGAAAATGAGTAGTATGTGTAGTCATTTTTTTTGGGTAACAAATAACAAACTAACTGAATCAATTAGATTATGAATGAGGTGTATAACAGAACTTAATTCGTGTTTCCATTAATGTGGGCCTATATATTATATACTACATACAGATCATTGCAACAACTATGAAAATAAACTGCAGAAACCTTAAATATCTGAAAATGTATTTACCTCCAACAGTTGATCTTTTTTAGATTCCATCACAAGATTGTCACGCAAATCATGTGGAAGGATCTGGAAAACAAAAGGTCATATCTGAAAATCAGATGAACAAATTAAGTGTTTGATATGCTGCAGCAGACAGTAGAATAGAAGGAAATAATATTTCGCTCCGAATTGACGTCAGTGCATATAGAAAAATCGAATTAAGATAAATATATGTAAAAGGAAGTATGAATGCTCTAGAGGTGGGAGAAAGCATAATAACTAGAAACTAATGTAAGCAAACATAAATTATATTTAAAGACACTTAAATAATGAAGTCAACAACCATCATGAGGTGAAACTAATCATTTAAGAACTGTGGGATGTAAGATATTTCATAACATCTTATATGTCACTAAAAACTGGAAGCATACAAACTCCAATGAAGTAAAAGATTGCACATCTAACTTGGACTGCTGAATGCCAAATGAGTTACTTCATATAAAAAAAAGATACTGAATGAGTAGTTTTTAGATGACAAGATAAACAATTGCAAACGGCCTTGATTAAATGACCAAAACAGTATTATAAAGAACAATTGTAGCGCTATAATTCTCAAGACATACATACTAATGTTCAAATTCGGTAAGTACTAAGTGTGAATATCAATATCCAGGAAGACATTAGTTGTTGGACAGAATACAGATGCAGTGGTTTCTGTTTCTACAATCAAAGCACAAAATTTTATGTTCTAACTATACATAGGGTTATTACCACTAAACCCAACATCCTTTCACATTTTGCATGCTAAAGGTTCCTCAATCTAATTCGGATATGTTAAAGTCTCTAAACTTGTCTAAAACACACATACTTAAGGAAAAATAAAATAAAATAATGAGTTGTTTGTTACCCCTTAATCGGGTCAAATTTTGATGAAGTGTCATTCCAAAAGTGCAAAAATACTGACAAAAATAACTTTTTTAGCATATAAGATGTTATAAATTTGTATGTCAAGCAATCAAGAATTGACAAGACAGTGTTACACGTTCAAAAAGGAGCACACATGATGTTTATACTTTATACCCCTTTTCTGTTTCAAAATCTTGAAGTGTAATGTAATAATCTTCTGTAATCCATCACAACACCTACACCAAAACTTCCTAAACCTATAAGAAACTTCAAATCAAGCACAAATGTGCATGACTTAAGTCACTTAACCATGATTCTACTCAATCAAACAACCTACAGGCAACAGCCAATTTGCATTTACCTACTGAAATTCAACCTCAATTATAGGAAGAAGGGGGAATTAACCAACAACAATACCTTTAACAGTTGATTGATATCGTTGGCATCATCATCAGAAGACGTGCACTTTGCATTTGCAAAGCTAGTGGCTTTAATATTAATAGATTTGAAGGTTGGAGTTGAAATGAAATTGGGTTTGAAATAATAAGTGGGATTATGGTGTTTATAGAAAGATGGGTAGGTGCTATAATACGCTGTCATGGTTGTTATTGCTGCATGTGCTCCGCCGGAAGCACTCGTCGGAGCTCCGAACAGGGAGAAAGGGTAAGAGTCACCGGCCCCTTTTTCAGTTTCCTTACAAGTATTTTCCATTTGTTTTTAATTTATTAATTTTTTAAGAAGGTAATAAGTTAAAAAATATTTGGCTAGCCAAAAGAATTTTTTAAACTGATTTTTTTATATAGGTTAAAAATAAAGTTTTAAAAAGTAAGAAAATTATTTATTAATTTTTGAAAACTTTTTTTAGTTTAATTTTTTATTATACTTTTTTACTACCTTCTATTAACTCTCTTTATTTTTTAAAGTAGAGTTAAGTTTTGAAAAGTAAGAAAATTATTTATTAACTTTTGAAAATTATTTATTAACTTTTGGACCGCTGGAACCGGTTTTTATATATATTTGTTTTATTTTTTAGTAGTTTTACATATATATATATATTTATAAAATAATTATAATTTTATCTGTTTCTTATATTCGGTCCGACCGGTTGAACCTTTGAACTTGAGCGGTTGTCTGGAACTGATGCTACGATTGAATCCAGTTCTCTAGTCTCATATTAGTGAATCAGTAAAACGTTCGGTTCATTGTTCGATCCGGTTCTGAAAACATTGGTATACTTTACGTAACAACTTGATTGAGGAGTATGTCGCTTCACTATCATAATATCCTTTGGAGAAAACATTTTTATTGTTTGAAATTGGTAATGGTAAGTTTATAATTTTACTTTATCAAGTGATAAAAATGAAGTTGCAAATAAATTATAATAATATAATTTTTGTATTGCTAAATTCACCTTATCAACCCAGTGAAAAAAAAAGTTTGAATTTAAAGTAATTTTTGTGGTCGTGAGATGTGAAGTTATCCAAACTAGCCCATTTTCTTCCACAACTTCAACTTCAACAACCTTCATGTGGTACCCACACGAACATTCCACGTCACACATCATAATCCGCCACGTCACCATCACACTCCAATCATATCCAACAATCAGATTCCATCTCCCTCTTCCACCAATCACATCCATCCCACGTGGCAAGCCCACATCCACCAAAACTTCCATTTAGCAACACCACCACCTTCTCAATTCCCATAATCAAACACTCAAACCACCAAAAACAATGGCTTCTTTAGCTGCTTCAACGGCGGCAGCCTCCCTCGGGGCGTCGGAGATGCGGGGAGCCCCGCTCAACTTCTCCGCCGCTCCGAGGGCGGCTGCTTCGGCTTCCAGCCCAGCCGTTTTTAAACCGGTTGCTCTTTTTCAAAAGAAGAAGGCTGCACCACCGGCTAAGGCTAAGCCGGTGGCGGTCACACCGGCTTCCGATGAGCTCGCCAAGTGGTACGGTGAGTAATAATCTAATAAAAACTTGTTTTAATCATCTTATTTGATTGAAGTTGTGATGTAATTTGAATTTGATTACAATTTGCATTGGATTTGCAGGTCCTGAGAGGAGAATCTTCTTGCCTGAAGGTCTTTTGGACCGATCGGAGATCCCGGAGTACCTTAATGGTGAAGTCGCCGGAGAGTAAGTCAAAACCATGTGTAGTTTGATGTACATACAAGACACTAACGTATATATGCAGTGTTTTTAGAACCGGATCAGTCAGACTGGACTGGTGATAGGACTGGTCCGATTATGCCTATTTAGGCCGTTTTTAGGTGAACCGGCCGGTTATAAAATATATATGATATATGTGTAAAAGATACGAATCATTTTTTTATACAAATGAATTGAGTTTAAAGTTTTGAGTTCGGCTTAGGACGGATTGATGTAATTTAGTTTGGTGTAGATTTATGAATAAATTAGATCATGATTGAGTGCAAAATTTATTATTTAATCTATAAATAAATAAAATTTATGTGGTTGTTGCAAATTTGTCGCAAAGAGTGCAATGGTTGTGAAATTTTCGATACGTATCAACGTTTTCTAAGTTTTTATGTTATTTATTATTATGAGCATTTATAACTAGAAAATATCCGTTGAAATTTTATCGGTAAATAGTTAGTAAAAATTTCGGTTTTGCTATAGATTATGCGACAACTTCAAGTTTTGTAGCCAATTTGTGGAGAAGTTGTGTGAACAGTTAAAAGTATTATTGTTTTATAAGTTTTGTTGAAGATTCGTCACAAACTAGTGACAAATAAGTTGTTGTGGGAAAGCTGCGCTATCGTCTATAGCAAAAATAACCATTTTCTAGTGTGTCAGTATGTGAATTACTGTTCTAAGAAATGAGTTAATTCGTTTTACACTATTTTGTATGCAGTTACGGTTATGATCCTTTTGGACTTGGAAAGAAACCCGAAGATTTCGCCAAGTAAGTTCACTTTCAAGTTTCACCTCATGAATATAAACACACGTTTGAAGTCAACTCGGTATATGCCCAATGGGTCACAATGATTCCGTATATGTTTGCATAAACAATGAGCCTATAATTGATGATGAGTTAACTCAGTTGTAACGACTTGCTTTTGATGGTACCCAGATACCAAGCCTACGAGCTGATCCATGCGCGATGGGCAATGTTGGGCGCAGCTGGTTGCATTATTCCTGAGGCCTTTAACAAGTATGGTGCTAACTGTGGCCCTGAAGCTGTCTGGTTCAAGGTTCGTGTCACCTAATCGAATCATGTTAAAACTAATTATATCTGTAAACTAAAAGGCTTGTAGTCTAGCAGTATCAAGATATACAGTAAAACAGTCTTTATTAAGTGATTGAGGGTTCTAGTCGTGTGGTTTACATTGGTATAGACTTAGAAGTCGTAAATTTTTCTAATTGAAAACTTTATGCAGACTGGAGCTCTACTACTAGACGGCAACACGTTGAACTACTTTGGAAAGAACATCCCCATTAATCTGGTCGTAGCTGTCGTCGCTGAGGTTGTTCTTGTTGGTGGCGCAGAATACTACAGAATCATCAATGGCTTGGTACGCACACAAACCAAATCTAATACTCAACACCACATAGGCGCAAGACCCCGTTTACCCGTTTGACCCATTTGACCTGTTCATGTATGTGCAGGATTTGGAGGACAAGCTGCACCCTGGTGGACCATTTGACCCATTGGGGCTAGCCAAGGACCCGGACCAGTTTGCGCTTTTGAAGGTTAAGGAGATCAAGAACGGAAGACTGGCTATGTTCTCCATGTTTGCATTCTTCATTCAAGCGTATGTGACCGGACAAGGTCCTGTAGAAAACCTTGCATCTCACTTGAGTGACCCCTTTGGGAATAACTTGCTAACCGTGATTTCTGGAAACATCGAGCGGGTTCCAACCCTGTAAAACACAATATGTATCCTAAAACAATGATACTCGGATTATGGTGTATTTGGTATGTTTTGTTTTTATGAGAGACGGTTGAACCAATGTTGCAAGAGTCGTATTTGATGTTGTAACTTGTCAAACTTGCAACACGCAAAGTGAAATTTGAGTAAAACTCAGAGATCATCCGTAAAATTTATTGTAAACTCTAGAAAGTAATTCGACCTAAATAAATTCAATCAACTGGTCATTTTGTTCGACCTAAAGGAGTGATTAATATGACAATACAAAACATTGTTTACACCACATAAATGCTTATACATAGGATTAGAAATTGATATACAAATAATAAGAAATAAATCACTACAATATCCCATTAATCATGACAAATTATGTCAAATCATATGGAGTTACACATAACTAATTAATATTGTAACAATTAATCAAATTGTTAGGTACTTAGTTTAAACTTTAAACTTTCAATGGTCATGAGTCTTCTCTATGGACCATATATGGTTTAATAGTTGTAACCATTTGAAGAAAATCACCATAGCACATTATATGTATCAGGGCATTTTTTATAACCCTAAAATTCCATCCCTCCTTGCAAAGAGAGTTGATTGATCGGTTGCATCGAAGAAGATGATGTGGCGTCATCTCGATACCTCAACACCCCTTTTGTCGAAGTCACATCCCCGTTATGTTGAACAAGATGTGAAGTTACAAGCCTATCAATCATTCCCCACTCGTTTGATGTCTCCTCATCTCTTACATGAGCATTAATCATGTTTTGAGTCGGTCGAGAGATGTCAACCTCTAAACCAGGCTCGCAAGTGTGGTAACCTACGTCGAGTTGGTTATCACAGCTTCCGCTATCGCATTCTCTATGGTTAGACATTAGTTGTCTAACCATGATTGGTGGATCTTCAGAAGTTAGATTCAAGAAACCACACCCGAGAGGTTTGTGGGATGTAGCGATAAGAGGAGGATATTGATGAGTGTAGTTGAGGCCTAAGTCGAAATTTTGTTGATGTTGTTGTTGTTGTTGATATGTTAAATATTGATGATTGTCTAGACCGTATGAGATAGGGCGCGATTGGTACATACTGTTGGCGCGTTGCTCTGATGTTATGCTACCACTCGACGCTTCTTTTCCCCCTACCTTGAACAAGTTTCTCTTCTTGAACACTCGACAAATCACCCATCCGTCTTCCTATTATCAAAAAGTGTATTAAAGAGAATATATTCGTTACAGTTTAAAAACATATCGGTAACTGTTATTGTATTAAAACTAGCGAATTAATCTTTCTAATAAAAACATGTTTTAGGGAACTAGCTTCAACTTACAGAAGAGGTTGAAATAGGATTAAGAGGATCATGATGATCGGTAGCATCATCGAGTCGATACTCATGCATAATCCACTCAGTCTTTTGACCATGAGGCGCTCGCCCGCGATAGAAAACTAGGGTTTTCCTCATACCAATCTTCTTAAAGGTGTTTCGTATGCACTTGTCTCGTCCCGTCGCCTTCCAAAAACCCGCGTTTGTCGCTCTATTCGTCCTCGACCCCGTCGGGTACTTCTTATCCTTATGGCTAAAGAAGTACCACTCGTTCTCCGGCGTCGACCCAATCCTACACCTCTCTACAATATTCCAAAAACAAAACTCATTTAGTATGAACATTAAACATAATTACACTACTAAACAAATGAGTATCACCAACAGTCAGACAACTAACATAACATCTGACAGAACGCGATAAAAAGATCTCACCTTGTAGGTCCCATGGCTCAGTCTTGTTAAGGTCAACTTCCCTAATGACATCCATATCAAATGTTTCAAAAGAGATCTTCTTCTTGAGGTAGAAGTGAAGCAGCTCTTCGTCGGTGGGGTGGAACCGGAACCCCGGCGGAACACCACCGTTGGATGACGTCATGAACCGCGGGCCGATCGACCAGTTAGTGGTGTGTTGAGTTATAGGGTGATATATAGCATCAATCATTTATAAGATGGAGTATGAAGTGTTTTTATAGAGTTTGAGAGTTGACATCCGGTGAAGACGCCGGTGGTGCAGTGTAAAGGTGAAGTAGATTGAAAGTTATACTTATCTGGATGGAGCACTAATGGCGATGAGCAATTGAGCATGTACATACTTTGAATCCTATATCTACGCCTTCTGGAAATAAGTATGTTCAGATTAATACAACACTTAGTTTAGAGGAATCCATTTTTAATTTATTAATAAAAAAGATTGATTAAGGGCTGATAAAACAGGGTTTTATCGTGTTTAACGGTTTAGTGATGACGGGAGTAACACAAGTATCAAACATGAAAACGAGTTGTTTAACTATCTATATCTCATGCCTATAGTTTTTTTATATGCGTTTACGAACCAAGTTTGAGAAGTAATTGAGTCTATCTTTCTAATTTTGATTTTTTAAAAAGTTTAAACAAATACATAATATATTTTTCATTAATAAATTTAATTGTGTCATAAACATATTAAGAATTATCAGCTCTAGTTAAAAATTAGATTTTTATAAGTCAATTTTGACTATTGTTGGCTGATAATAACTCATAGTAATAATTTAGTCAATGACGTTAGCTCTTAACTTTGTCGTAAAAGGAATCTTGTTCGCGTGATTATCATAGACGTCCATTTTATTTCTGCTTAATTTTACTCACGTGAGTAAAATAAGGAAATGTATGTTCCTTGTAAAATCAAATCAAATAAGAACCACATTGGTGATTTTAGTGTTATTAATGTCATTTTATACAATTGTACTTATTTAAGAACATTCACATTCCATTTTTATCTTTATCCATATAATTATACAAAAAATACTATATTTTCTCTCATCTTTTAATTAAATAATATTTTTTATACTTTTATCATTACATTTTCTCTCTCCTCCACTCACAACAACTTTAAAAAAATATTTAAAAAATTATAAGGGTTGAAAAGTAATTCCTTAAATTTAAGAATTGAACAGTAACATTTCTCTCTCATCTACTCACAACCACTCATAACCATTCCATATAATATAAGTATTGCACTCACATATATATACCAAACGGGCTGTGAATGCTCTAAGACAAATAAGAGATTGGAGTAAACATTGATATGAGTTAGAGGTGCGCACGATCATTTAAGTTCATATTAACTTTTGGATACAAGAAACCTTTGCAGCTAGTTTGAATGGGCTTTTCCTCCTAGACCATGAGGGTTTGGGGATATAGCCTTTGGTATGGAGGTCCGGGGGGCAACGCTCTTGGTGGTGGCGGAGAAGTTGCATTTTAGTTGTTCTGGATTCATTTGATTGATGAAAAGTTATAAAAATTTGATGATAAGCAATGATAAATCTATAATAAGTTGCTACGAATCAGTGATAGGAAGTATGATCAGTGGCTGCTTTACCCTTTGTTTGTAATTGATTGATGTAGACAGTAACGAAAATCATCGATAGCAGTCAAAACATCAATAGCACCTAAAGTATCTGTAGTATAGTAAGTGATGAAACAATAACAAGTATGTTTAGTAGTAAGTATGATCAACAATAACTTAGTTGTTGCTGATAAGCAAGTTCGATAGTAACTATGTTTCTACTGATGTCTATTAGGCAGTTTTCTGTTATAACAATTATAACCATAAAGTGTCATGCTTTTTCATAAAAAGTTACAATAGTTTGTTGTGATGGCTCAACCAATATACACATGAATTTTATAGAGATCTTATACTCATTCTTTAGAAACGATGTCTCATCTGATTGTTAATTTTGCATATATATCCGTAAAATACACAATTTAGAATGCTATCCAAACAATCACAAGATGTAAAGCCATAACATATCAAATATGAATAAAGTTTAAATCTATGATAACTACACTAGTGAAATTGTATGTTGACAAGAGCTAACGTTAAAACTTAAAAGTATCATACCATTGTAAATAATATCATACTATGAATATTAATACTTCAAAATATCTTCAGAAAATGATATATATTCGCTTGTTGTGAAAGCAAGTTATTCATGGGAACACAAGCAGCTTAAAGCCTATATTGGGATTAGTGTTGATTGGACGGTTTAATGTGCACATGCGGCTACGACCTTTTGAGTGTTTTATCCTATTTTTATTTTTATTTAATTTGCACCATTGACTTTGCTTGTTTGAAAGCTACGTTATCCATGCATGCATTCTTCATGCACCCTCATTTTCAAAGGCTCAAAATACAAAGTTTTGTTCTATATTGATCGACGTTATTTTCAGAAATCATCGAATATTGTTTTAGAATGGTCAAAGATTTTTGTTTCACTGTTTGGTTAATTCACATTGAGACAGTACTGTAACACACCAGGATTCACACACCAATTACCATATTCAAATGTTAATCAAATGAAATACATATCTAATTCTTATAATTTGTGATTTTAAATTTATATATTTCGTGGTCATATTCCTTGATAAACGTTAGTAAATAAAAGCTTAGAGCTAATAAATATATGTGATTTTAAATTTATATATTTCGTGGTCATTATAATTACTTATATATATAAAACTATAATTACTTATTATATAAAACTGTAAATACATATCTAATTCTTATAATTTATGTATAAATACATGCAAAATGTATAATAAGTTTTACTATAATATATTATAATACATATAAGGAGGACAAGAAAATAATTTTACATAGATATTGGGACTTTAAGTAATTACAAGTGTTGCAATTAGGTCATTTATTTTTTTAACTGTTACAATCAGGTCATTTAGCTTTGGTTTGGTGTTTTAATCCTATCTAATTAACCTAATTAGTAGGTAACTGTTTCTTTTAACCATCTTCCTCCACATGCACCATCGGCCACCCTTCTTCTCCACAGCTCCACCTTCAAACACCCCTCTCCCTCCACCTTTGACCACCTCCGATCACACAATCACTGTCGTCCCCCCACCATCGTCGCCCCAAAAATCTGCGCCCACGTAAAACCCCGCCCCATCATTTGCAACCCACCCAAAACCACCCCATCACCTTCAACTCCATCACTTGTGACCTCTCCATCGTCCCCCATCATCTTCGACCACCATCACCCACTCAAACACAAGCTTTTTAATTTTAACTTGCTATTCAGATTAAATACATAGGATTGAAACATCAAAATAATGTTTAGTGATCTGATTGAAACAAAAAAGTTTATGAATGACTTAATTAGGATAATTTTGAAACTTGGTTACTATTCTATATAGTTAACCCGTTCAAATCTAACCAAAGTTTTTTTTAACCTTTAGTTTGTCCCACGTCATTGGATGAAACCAAGAGCATGCCCTTCATGTTATTTTTGGCTAAGTTGGATGCCCTTTATGTTATTTGTTGGCTAATTGAATAAACAAAAAGCATTTTTGGCTAATAAAAATTCATTTTTTGGTACAAAAATTATAATTTTAATATATCGGGGCTCGAAGCTCGCTAAAAAAGTTTGGCTTGAGATCAACTCGGTTGTAAACAAGTCAAGCCAAATCAACTCGGTTTGTAAATGTTTCGAGCCTGAGCTAGGCTGGTCTCGCCTCATGATTCCCGCAGCATCACATAGGCATCCCACTAGTATATTTAACAAGATATCTTATTGTCATGCAAAATTTTCTCCTAAATCACTTTACCCCTTATATTTTCCATCAATAGCGGTTTGTGTAGTAGTGTTAGGGACATACATAGGCCAACTTACCTAAAATGAAAAAAAAAAAAAAAGCTCCAACTATATGCACATATATTTAATGAGCAGTTTTATGAATTTATAGTCACGCTACTTATCAGTTATTTGAGGTTCACGTTAAGTTTGAGGATCGGATCTCATCATTAATGGTCAAATGGTTGTCATATTGATTAAGATCTTTTAACAATTTGGTGATGAATTATATCAACATCTAATTTGACTTGAAAAATAAAGATTCTTTAAATGTTTTCGTGTCAAATCCCATTCTATTACTGCGATGGCAGATGCGATATCCCAACATATTAGTGGATCTTTGGGATATGATGAGCATCGTATCTACTTGGTAAGCTAATCATATTAATAGATAAAGAATCCAAAAATACATTCTGGGTAGAACCTTATGATGAAGGGGATGTAGTTGTATTGATAAAAGTATATTTAAGTTATTTTTATTGTTTTTATATAGTTATAGAATAACAATCTTGTTGTTTCTACAAACCGTAGAAGGCACGTGTGAGAGCCATGCTTGCCATGGTCAAGAGGTACGACTGGTGGGAGCGTACGACTGGTTGTGGTGGTGGTGGTGGTTTTTTTTTTTTTTTTTGGGGGGGGGGGGGGGGGGGTATTTGGGATATGATATTTGTCATGACCGAGACAACATCTTCATCTATCTAGTTGGTGTCAACATATATATGTTAAGTATGACTATTAGCAATATAAGGTATTTTTTCAGTTTCATTTTATTGTAACCATGAAAAATTGTTCAGGAGCTTGTTGACGGATTCCTAGTTTCCATCGAAATTGGTCAAATTTACTTCTTTCAGAATGTTGTCTCAAAAGCTGGTCGGAAATATTTTTGAATTTTTCCAACAAGATAGATTTTGTCGGAAACAGACGTTTCCAACACATTTACATCAAATACATGGGAATTGGGTCAGTTTTTTGTTGCTTAACGAGACTATAAAAGTATAGCGATTTTAGAAGAATAAAATACTTTAATCGATTTTAAAGAACACTGAAAAAACCGGTTACTATTATAGTATTTCGTCTAAGTTATTCGTAACATCTTTTTTGGTTGCCTTATGCATTTTAGTTCTAATGACAAATTTGGTAAAATAGATAAAATTACTATAATTCTAGCACTTGTATTGCAACATGTATAAATTAATCCATGATGCCTTGGCTATCAATCTTTGTAAATGGCAGTGTCCATGAAGAGTTGTGGGTGTTTTGGTAGCATATCGACCACAGCCTCACATCTAACATGGCCACTCTATATGCATTTTGAATACTTTATATATTATTATAACGAACACCATTTCACAGACACAATTGGAGTGATAAGGTGTTTTGTTTTTATACTAGTGATCAACTACTCAACTGTTAAATCTTACAATTAACATGTAGTAGAGTGGATTAGAAGCCGTTAAAAAAAGATAACGAACACTAGAATTTAAAAAAATGGCCCCACGTCGATCAATGGTATCTGCCATTGACCGTATGTTGTCGGTCATATGATCGACCAACAGACGATAACGACAAGAACACTTCTCTTATTAACCTCATGTCAAAATTGAGAAGGTGAAAATAATATGCCAATTTAACTCCACAATCTCATGTCATCACATAAAATGGCGTCATTCCGGAAGAAATTAGATACTTGTAGGCATCATCTTCCACAAAGCAAACAAAATAGCTTAACCAAGAGAGTTATATAACATACAACATAAACAATACTTGTCTTCTACGTGTGGGGAAATTATACTATAAACGATATTAAACACGTTTAGACCACAAATATTGTTTGTCGCGGTTATACTATAAACGATATTAAAGTGGTTGCTAATAAACATTTTATGTACTTAGAGTTATTAGACTTTAGCTTATTACGGTTATGCTTTAGGGTGGTTTAAATCTGTATATATACACGTGTACGTTATTCATTAAAAACAGTACATATAATAAACAAAACCTTTATGGTATCAGAGCCATAAAGACGCTACATCCCTTCTCTCCTAAACTCTCTATCTCCTTGGTGGTGGCAACAACGATAAATTTTAGAGTTAAGCCAAATATGGTTATGTTTTAAGGTGGTCTCGGTCTTTATATATATTTACTGACGACAAACAAAATATATGAAACCTTTAGTTGCGTCATGTACAACGTTAACTAACAAGGGTGGTCTAGTTGGAATTTGAAGGCATGTTGGTTGGTTGAACCATGAAACCCACATGATTCATCAGCCACACACCCCTTGCCTCCCACACATAACTTTTGTATCTCTATTTCTACCTCAAGAATGTGGCTCTAGACTCACCCTTAGGTTAGCTTGCACCAAACCATAAGTTTTCTATATGCAAATTACAAATGTTGAAAGTGAGGGGAAAGTTGGTACCAGGAAAGATCATTTTGATGCTATGCACCGCGAGTTTTCTTGCGGGATCGCTCTTCACCAGACACACATGGCCTTACTCGAACGATTTTCGTAGGATTCATGAAGAGAAGTTGAGTTCCACAACACCTCGAGATGGTGATCATAAGCGCGTAAGTTCACATATTATCATTTTCTCCTAAATCTAAAGTTACTTTTAATATTGTATGACGATCTGCAAAAAAATCAGGGTTTTTCATATATTGATCAACCAGTATCTCTAACTGAATTACAAGATAATGAGATAATAAACTCGGGCAACTATCTTTCTTGTAGAAATTGGTCGAAGAGAATTCAAGAGACATTATGGCAGAAGTCACGAAAACTCATCAAGCCATCCGGTAAGCGCGCATTACACGCTATAGAAAGTAACTCGTGTGTCGGGTTTAATTTTAGTGCATTTTCATATAGATCACTAGACAAAACGATATCAACATTAGAGATGGAGCTAGAATCGGCTCGTACGAGTCCAAATGGTGCAAAGTTAATGCCAGATAGGGTGACAATAAACAAGACATCTCTACCAAAAGCCTTTGTTGTCATTGGTATCAATACCGCATTTAGCAGCAAGAAGCGTAGAGACTCCATTCGCGAGACATGGATGCCCACTGGTTCGCTTTCTACTCGCGCTCCCAAATGTACTACTAATATCCACTAAATGTTCTTATGTGCATTCACTACATCTACACTCTGCAGGATCAAAATTATATAAACTTGCAAAAGAAAAGGGGATCATAATAAAATTTGTCATAGGACATAGTGCAACACCTGGTGGCGTTCTTGATCGCGCCATTGACATTGAGGATGAAAAGTATCGCGATTTCTTGAGGCTAAATCATGTCGAGGGCTACCACGAGCTCTCGATGAAGACAAGGTTGTATTTCGCGACTGTTGTCTCCACTTGGGATGCGGAGTTCTATGTGAAGGTGGATGATGATGTTCATGTCAATTTGGGCATGCTTGTAACTTCACTTGCTCGTTACAGATCGAAGCCAAGAACATACATCGGATGCATGAAATCTGGCCCCGTGCTCTCTCAAAAGTCGGTTAATCTAGTTATTTACTCTACAAAGTTACCAAATTTTGATTCTTACAATAATGAGTTGTTAACTGTTATTGAAAATGTGTAGAGGGGTGAGATATCATGAGCCAGAGTATTGGAAATTTGGGGAAGAAGGGAACAAGTACTTTAGGCACGCGACAGGACAAATTTACGCGATTTCAAAGGATTTAGCGTCGTATATCTCCAACAACGCGTATGTTGTACATATAATGGTTTCATTTATCGCGTTTATTGAAGGTTTATTGACTAAAGGTTGTTTTGTGCAGGGGTATATTGCATAGGTATGCTAATGAGGATGTTTCTTTAGGGTCTTGGTTAATTGGGTTAGATGTTCAGCACATCGATGATCGGTCCATGTGTTGTGGAACGCCACCAGGTTTGTAAAGAACTGTTTTGAGCTACGCGTGTGTGCTCGCGCTCACGCGTGTACAAGCATGTATGCAGATGAATGACTTTTGACTGTTGACTTTTGACTTATGGTCAATGGATGTGCAATGTAGATTGTGAGTGGAAGGCGCAAGCGGGGAATGTTTGCGTGGCTGCATTTGATTGGTCGTGCAGCGGGATATGCAAGTCGGTCGAGCGGATGAAATTTGTTCATAATTCTTGTGGAGAAGGAGATGGGGCTGTGTGGAATGTTGATCTATAAAGGGAACATGATGTTGACATAAGAAGATAATAAGGAAGTATTAGGACATGATGCTGGCATTGGTTCAAAACATAATGTCTTTTTGATGCATCTGTTTCATGTGCTTTCCACATTTTCATAATCTCTTTGTATTTTTATGGGCTGTGATCAATAAAAGACATTGATGAAATTAATTAAACAAGTTGATTCACCTAACGGATAATGAGTTATGTGGGTTACAGTCATTATATTGATTTCAGAGGTGACAGGCTTTTTGTGTCTGATGTAAGCATTCTTACCTTGTATTTTACAAGAGGCTGTTTTCACGGCTCGAATTATTATTATTGTTAAAGAACTATAGTAAGTGTCATGATAGTTGGTGACACGTATGCTGCATAAATATGCGTGTAATTCGAATATACAAGAGTGCGTGTTATATCACTAATATGTTTAGTAATAAACAGAAATTAGTGGGTTGAATCGCGCAGCGAGACGAGGTTTCTAGCGGAAAGTCAACATATTACAAAGTAAATCACCATTTGTATGTATGTTATTAATTTCTAAATTTAATTAACCTTATAGCGACATGTATTCATCATAAAGTTTGCATAATTGATTTTTTTCGTCAATTTCCAGATTTTATATATAATAAACGAAAAACCTAATCGTTCAAATTAACATAAACATTAAACCTAATTGTTCAAATAATTATAACAAATATTAAATCAAATTATTTAAAATATCGTTATATCAACCCACATTGTGACCAAATTAAACTGAATTGTGTATGCGTATGCGTATGCGTATGTGTATGTATATGTATATATGTCTATGGATATATATATATATATATATATATATATATATATATATATATATATATATATGTGTATATATATATATATATGTATATATATATATGTATATATATATATGTATATATATATATATATATATATATATATATATATATATGTGTGTGTGTGTGTGTGTGTGTATGCCCGTGCGTGCGCGTGTGTATGTATGCATGCATGCATGCATGTATGTATTTATATACTTATTTTTTTATTTTTCTTTTTGATTAATCAAGAATAAAAGAAAGTAAATAAAAGTTTTTATAAAGAAATTAATCATCAAATGACGACGACTATATGTCGTCACTAAAAGGTTGCGCAAATTTCAATATATTTTTCTAATTTTTTTATATTTTATCAGAAAAAAGGGAAAAATAATACAATTAACCTATAGTGATGAAAAATTATCGATATAGATTAAATATTTTCTTTAGGAAGTTTTTATATTTCTTTAAATTTTATCACTAATAAAAGAAAAGGAAAAAAACCCTAGAAACATCATAGCGACGACCATGTTGTGGCAATATGGTTTAGTAAAGACATCAAATTTTCCCTAGTCGCTTTTGATCAAAACCTTAGAAACATTATAACGACGACATGTCTTCGCTATATTCTTATTTATAGCGACATAACATAACATGTCTTCGCTATATTCTTATTTGTTGTAGTGTATGTAAATTTCTCTAAAAGGTAAACAAATTGGAGATAAAGAATATGATAAACGACATATGCTTGTAGATATGTGCTTTTAAAAACCTTTGTTATATATAAAGGATCCGTTAAGAATGATACGAGTAAATTGCTCCTCTCATTCATTCTATAATGATGATCGTTATGAATTAAATAGAAGGAAATGAAGATGTCTTTAAATAATCTTTTTATGGTTAAAAAGTTACATATTTAGGGGAGATAATAATAGATCAACACTTAAATAATATGTACGTGTTTACAATACGCTAATAAGTTAATCCAAAAAATTAAGAACAATGATTAGCCGTATAAAATTACTAAAATATATATCGTGCACGTCTTAACCTAATTACTTTTGCAAATTTTGTGCCTTAGGACAAGAAGACCATGTTCAATGATGAAAGTAAACAAGAATCGAGGTAGCTAGCTTTGGTGAATTGCATAACAGACAGGTGCTTTCTAAATAAAGAAGAATCAAATCCTTTATGGTATATGAATCTTTTACGTTATTTGGTTTGGTAGTCCAGTGGTAATTAAAAGTCAAAGACTCTTTAGAGAATATCAGAGTTTAAATTTTAGTATGGGGTAAACTAGAAATTGACGTAGGTTAGGACAAGTAGTAGATAAGTATATATACGAGTCATCCTTCTTAAAAAATGTTATATATCTTTTACATCCTCAAACGGAATTTCTGAGAGTAAATAGTGTATTAACTAACTAAAAGATCATAACCAAAAGATCATAGGTTCTATTCGTGAATGACACACAATAAGATGATTTTATCTTAGAAAATTGTAGGTGTTATTATTCTAATATATATATATATATATATATATATATATATATATATATATATATATATATATATATTTTACACCGAGTGGCGATGCATTAATAAAGATAAGTTGAAGTTATCACCAAACATATTTTAGGGGCCGTAATTTTCAGAGTTAACCTTACTTGATCTCTAAGTTTTGACTCATTTTTTTTGGGTAAAAGTCATTCCAAACTATAACATGAGTGATTGTGTGTCTTTTTGAAATAACTAGTATTAAGCTCATTGCGTTGCAGCGGGGGCATAAGACTGTATCAAGTAGCACCAATGACACACCACCGCAAGTGACCATCAACACTGGAAAAGTTTGTTTTAGAAATAATAAAAAAGAAAGAAAATAAAATCAAACGAAAAGTATGCATAAAAACGTTGAACCACGTAAGCCAAACGTAAAGCATATAAAACACTAAGTAAGTCGATCTAAAACCAGTATGTTGCGACATGATCGTTAAACGGGAAAAAATAAGGGTAAAGATGTTGAATCACACACACGCGCTGCGATGTGTTACTCGCAAAATTTAGACTAAACATTAACAATTTGTAAAATATGAACAATATGGGGGATCAAAGTTGAAAATAAAATAATATTAGAGCTAAATTATAGAATATGTAAAAGTAGTAGGTTAAAAAAACTTAAAGTAAAAAAAAGACAAAGGTGGTACAACCCACTAAAAAATAGTATAACCCACTAAGTACACGAAAGTTGATAATTAGTATTATATAAATATAAAAAAAACATATATCGCCATATACGTAAGTGTTGGGATCCTAAGCAAAGAAAAAATTATTTTTCTTATAAGATAGCTTCTATTTTAGAGTCCTCTTTAGCCTTAAAAACGCTAAGGTGTCTTTCACGTATAACCCGACCCATAAAATGCCGCCCTTTGAAATATTCACATGAGTTTTGCTCCAAGATACAATGATAAACATCATGACATAAATAACCAAACTAGAAGCCCAAAAAGAAGTCAAAAGATTCAAAACCTCCAAAAAAAGAAGTATTTTAGGATCATAACTAGCTAATTCTAAGTCTTTTTTACCCTTTACAAACAGATAACTTTAAACATATCTATCCTGCGAGACTAACATGCTATTTCTATATATAGCCATACAAATGCCGTTGTGATTCATCTTTACACAAAAAACTTTGTCTAAACAATGGTAAATATGGACGGACATAGATGGCGGTTCATGGTGGTTGTGCTGGCGGCGTGCTGGTGGAAAGGCGTTGTAGGACAACAACCACGACAGGCTCCGGCCATATGGGTGATGGGAGACTCGTTGGTGGATAATGGGAATAACAATTTCCTTAGGTCCATTGCTAGAGCTAATTATTATCCTTATGGCATTGATTACTACCGCGGTCCTACCGGTAGATTTTGTAATGCAAGAACCTTTAGCGACATTCTTGGTACGCGATTATAAACTTGTTTACTTTACATTAAGTTAAGAAATTCACTTTCTTAGTTGTGTATCTAACAGTACTAGAATGATGAGTATCACTAATAGATAATCATTATGTCAATGACCATCTTCACTAATGGATGCGACCATTGGTGAAAGTTATTAGTTTTGCGTTGTGTAACTCGTCATCGTATTTTGTTGCAGGAGATTGGTTGGGAATACCGGCTCCGCCACCTTTTTCAGACCCGAGGACGGCCGGAAACCGGATTCTAGGTGGTGTCAACTATGCTTCAGCTGCCGGTGGTATCCTTGATGAAAGTGGTCAACACTATGTAATGTTACATTTTGACCTTTATAAAGTCATATTGTTAAATTTTAGATTGATTTAAGAGTCATACATGATACTAGTCGAATAAGAAAAATATTTAATTTTTATTAATAAAGTGTTAGAAAATATAAAACGTTATTCCAATATAATGTATAACTGCAATTACAAATGAGTAAGTACTTTGATTAATTGATAAACCATCTCTATTATTTCTAAAACTTTCATTTTAAAAAATTATTGCCTTCATGTTCAATATTTCGTTGTTTAAAAACTCCAGGCTTGTTATTGTAAGTTTATTTTATATAAAACTTTTATTTTATAAAAAAATAATTTTAAAATAATTTCATTATTTAACAAAGTTTCGTTGTTTTAGAAAACATAGTTTTAAGAAATTTTATTTTTGAAAAAGTATATTTTTTTAATCAAAATACTTAGGTTTTTATTTGATGTCATTTGTTTTTTTAATATTACTGATTTAAGAATAATTTAGATTTATAATATAGAGGGAAGAAGAAATATTTAAAAATTATTTATTTTATTTTTAAATAAAATAAATAGTTTAGACGGAAAAATTAAATAAAGAGTGAATATGAGAATGATAAATGTCAAAAAAATGTAAATGGTTATAAAAATAGATGTTCAAAGAAAACATGAAAATTCTTATGTATATTATTTACATGACTTTATTAATAGTATAGTTTTACGTTAACTGTACCATCAATCGTTTTTATATTATAATTTGACCACAATCTTTTTCCTATAACCTTCTACACTTTGAAAATTTTCGTTTATCTCTTGCATTTTATTTAAATTATTCTTTTTCTTTAAACTAATTAACCTTGTTATTTCCTAAACTTTAATAAAATTAACATAGAGTAATTTTCAATAAAGTTATTTAATTCTTTTTAAACCAACCCAAACTTTACGGTTTCTTTTTTTCTTTAATTTAACAACAAAGTTTTATGTTTTTATTTTTTTAACAAACCATTACGTCTTTATGAACTCAAGGTGATATAATGACTTCAACTGCTATAAAGCAAAATATATCATCTTAAGTCTAATACAATTGGCTTTGTGAACTCAAAGACACAAAATTCACTATCTTAGATGTCAACTAACCCAGGATTAAAAAAAAGATAACATTTTTAACTAATTAATTCTTTTGAAAAACAAAACATTTTCTCTCCTTTGTAGCATTAATCTTATAAATTGGTTGCAGGGTGAACGTTACCCCTTGAACCAACAAGTAGTCAATTTCGAGACGACGTTAGGCCAGTTACGAACCATGATGAGCCCAGCAAACCTAACTCAACTCCTCTCGAATTCGATAATGGTCATGATCTTCGGTAGCAACGACTACATCAACAATTACTTAATGCCAAACATCTACCCAACGAGTCGAATGTACAATCCACAAGCATTCGCCAACCTTCTCCTCAATCATTATGCCCGACAACTTCATGTAAAACTCGTTAATAATTTATTTTCTTTCGTTGAAGTATCGATTATTGTTAAACTTTTAACTTTGATGTTTTTTTTTTTTTGTGATTTTCATATATATGTAGGCATTATACAGCCTAGGGCTGAGGAAATTCTTTTTACCTGGAGTGGGGCCACTTGGGTGCATACCTAACCAGTTAGCCACGGGTCAAGCCCCTCCGGGGCGATGTGTGGACGCGGTGAACCAGATGCTCGGGCCGTTTAACGAGGGCCTCAAACGACTTGTTGGTCAGTTCAATGGTGGCTCGCACCCTGGGGCCGTGTTTGTGTATGGAAACACATATGGTGTTTTTGGGGACATCTTGAATAATCCTGCAAGATATGGTATGCACTTGTTCCTATGACTTAAATTACACTAGGTCGTTAAGTGGGTCGTGTTTGTGGGTTGGCAGGTCGAACCAAAAAGCCACACAAGTTTCCGCTGGTTAGACGAACATGACCGGTTTAACGCTAAGTTTATTCCATCTTTTTGCATATTACTACTCTAGTATTATATTCTTAGAAGCAAAAAATACAAATGTATATAAAATAATTACGCTTAAACTAATTTGATGATGGTTTCTCGTTTAACCTTTACAAGTTGTCGTGTATATAATACCTAATTAGTTAGATAATGATATAAAAAACATGTTAGAAAGATAAGTATGAAATTACACGCGTCAGATGGATGTGAATACGATCTCTTTAGCTAAACGTATTCATGGGATCATGAGTTTGATGTGTAACTGGTCGTATATGTTTATACTATACTCATATCTGTATATTTCATGTTAGGTTAATGCTTATTATAGTTTTGAGTATTGTTATTATATAACTTTTTTTTCAAAAGTAATGATATGTTTTTGTTCAATCATAGGGTTTGTTGTGAGAGATAGAGCATGTTGTGGGGTAGGAAGGAACCAAGGACAAATAACATGCCTCCCGTTAGCGACACCATGCTTCAACCGCAACCAATACGTGTTTTGGGACGCTTTCCATCCAACGCAAGCTGCGAATGCTGTTCTTGCCCAGAGGGCGTACTCTGGATCTACTACTGATTGTTTTCCTATCAACGTGCAACAACTGGCACAAATTAGGTTATGATCGTGTTTTAACTCATGTTTTAGTCCTTGGTTCGGGTTATTATCTAAGTCTTTCCGTAATATATTCTGTGTTGGTGTATTTTACTTAAAGAAGAATATTTGAACTTTTGTAAAAAGAAGGTTGTAATGCTTTAATATGCTTGTAGAATTGTGATGTTACTATATCATTTCAAGCAAAGAAGTTGTCCCTTTGGTTTGAAAGTATTTGTATTTTGTTTTCATTTTAGGTATTCACTTTGAGGATGTCAAATGAGTGTGTTCTTTTTCAATAAATCGTCATCTAGCTGTTCATTGTGAATTTAGTTTTTATAAACTTCTTTATAGTTGGACTTACTATTCAAAATTTAAAATTACGATGTGCATTTTTTTTAATTTATAATTTGAGTGTACGTGATACTGATAGAAATAATATTTGTTTTCGTGTTATTTTTCTTAGATCCTACTATGAAGAAGTAAGAGTTTGCTAGACATGTTTATTATTTCTATAATGTAGTATTTTTTATAGGATTATAAAGATAATTTAATATTCAATAATTTCATGTTTATTTAAATAATACTAATTACCAATTTATCTATGCATATTGGTTTGTATATTATGTTATTATTGTTGTATATTAACAAAAGGGCCAAAGGGGCTTACTTTATTTGTTATGTAATGTTTCAATACTACTAAAGATTTGGTTGGTTTGCGTGGTTAGAACTTTGGATTTTTATACAATTGACATATGTTCGTATCCATGAGTATTTCTTTTTGTTTTGTTTTTTTTTCCGTTTTAACTCTATATTTTTTTCTCAATTAATTTATTTTTCTTAAATGTTATTATCAACTCAATGTTAGGTTTGTTTACGGCGCAATGTGCCGGACATATAACTCTTTAATATCTATACCAAACTGTCATAACTTCGTGCCTTTTTTTCATATTTAACCGTTTACCGACTCAACACGCATAACAAGGTTCACAAACACATCGCATCGCGCGTGCTTAATTTCTAGTTTGGAGTTATAACTTATTCCCAATGGTGATCTTCTATATAAATGGGTAGTCATATGAAATTAATATATTTTGGATTAATCGAACCATTTATAAACATGCCTAAAAAATGACGGCCCAAAAATCTAAGGCCTAAAGCCACGACCTTTTTTATTACAATACTTGTAGTTAGGGTTGCAAACGAACTGAACGTTCAGCGAACAGTTCGTGAACCGTTCGGCGGGAAGTTCGTTTATGTTCGTTCGTTTAGTAAATGAACGAACACGAACAAAAAATTATGTTCGTTTAGTTAAACAAACGAACATGAACACAAGCCGTGTTCGTTCATTTATGTTCGTGAACGTTCGATAATGTGTTCGTTAATGTTCGTTCGTGAATGTTCGATAATGTGTTCGTTTATGTTTGTTAAGGTGTTCGTTTATATTCTTAATTTTTGTATCATTTATTTTTATGACTATTATATCAAGTGTTTTTTGATATTTACGCTAACTAATTATTTATTTTTGATTGATTTTGTGTAATGTTTGTAATAAAAAATGTAGTTTTCATTCTAAAATAAATCTATAATAGTTTATATTCATTTGTGCTTATGAGCTTCTTTGTGTTCGTCATGTTCATGAACAGTTGTTTGCGTTTGTTTGCCTTTGTTTGTGTTCATTTGCGTTCGGTAAGTGTTCGTGAACAGTTCATGAACATGTTCATTTTCTTAATGAACGAACACGAACAAGAAATCTCGTTCGGTAAGTGTTCGTGAACAGTTCATGAACAAGTTTATTTCTTAACGAACGAACACGAATAAGGGCGTGTTCGTGTTCGTTCGATTCGTTTGCAGCCCTACTTGTAGTGTTATAGATTGAACAAGTTTTCTACTCATGTAATATCATTTGGTTAAAAGCACAATTTTTAATCTATAACAATATTTGTACATTTACTTAAGCTTTTTTGTAACAGACATATTTGAACATTGTACGCATTGTTACGGTAATATAAAAACTGAACATGTCTGAAAATCATATTGGTTGGACGTATAGTATTCTAGTATCCATCCTTCATTTGACGATATTGTTTGATTCATCGATAGAGCCTCATTGTTGCTACATGATCTAGTCGCCATCACAACGAAGCGCTCTATGTTTTGATGGTGCCCCACCCCCATATAGTAGGTGTAGTCAAGGTCCTTTATGGGCTTTTAAGGACGTTGGCACGTATATATGAGAATTTAACCTAATTTGACTTATATGAATACATCTCTCATGTGTTGAAAATACTAGAACACAAAGGTAAATAAGAAAATCTTCGTATCTCTTTTCCTTAATACACTTGTGGAATCAATTAAGTCGTATAACTAGCCCCTCAAGTTTATTTATTATACCACATTCAGCAACATCGGTGCCGGCAAAATTTCCATACTAGCCCCTCAAGATTCAAAATTTACAGTTAAACCCCTATATTAAAGCATTCTATTAAAAACCACAAGTATATAGAAAATTGCTAAGAACCACATACGCAATATACATAACACTTCAATCAAAACAATAAAACTAAAAGAGGATGATTTGATTCTATATTTCAATTGTTTATTTGATTTTCTCACATCTCTTCTCAATTCTTATAAAAAATTTATAAAATGTGCATATATACAATATAATGTGGGTGCATATATGCATCTAATCAAACAACTTTAGGATATCGTATTTTTAAAAAAAATATATATGTTAAAAGTATTAATATTACGAGAAATGTTCAAATAAAAAGCCTCCTAAAACTAAAAAGCGTAATAAGTAATCTTAACCATCAATCTGTTTAATCAATGGTTGAGATCAATTTGTAGAGAAAAGTTTGTTAAAGCGTTATTTTAGGAATAACAACTTTTATTGACTTTTTACAAGTTCCCTCATTTTTTAAGGGTCCTAATATAGAGACACCCACCCAGATAAATCGACACCCCCTATACGCCGCGTATGGGTCCATACGCGGCGTATAGGGGGTGCGATAGGGTCGAATACACTAAAAACGAGGAAAATTCAAGGGGGTTGTCAGAGAGCTATACGCCCCATATAGCCCTATACGACCCCTCTATACGAAACATATAGGGCTATACGACGCATATAGAGAATTTCGACACTGACTACGAGAAAAAATTCAGGGGCTGTCAGAGGGCTATATGTGTTCCCCCCTATACGACGCGTATGAGGCTATACGACACGTATAGAAATTTTGGGGTGTTGATTTAAAATATTGGGGTGTCTATTTAACGGGACCCTTTTTTAAATGTTTATAACTTTTATGTATGACATCATATTTTTATAAAAAAATATATTATAAAAACAAGCGTTTTTTATCTTTAAAATAACTACAGTATTGTTATATAAAAAGATAATTATTTTTTTTATATTTTAAGCCCACGTCTCGTCATTGTGTCTTTACTACAGCTCATTATGTATTTTTGTTAGTTATTTTATTAATCTGAATACTATTGTGTTTTTCTAAAATGATAAATTTTAAAAAATATATAATTGTAAAAAACATTGTTGTGTATCTCTAATATGTGTGCTGTGAGTAGGTCTTTTTGTTGGAGATTCAACTACAATAGAGAAAAGAATTAGCTACTTCTATCTGAAGATTGATAGAAAATTTCCTTTTTTTGGAAGACAGGACAACAAAACACAATAATAAAGTAACACTTAATTAATCCAATACATTAAAAACAATAACAAAATAACATAACGTCTCATTATGTTTTTTTAATTATCATTGTGTTATCTTGAACACTATAAGTTTTGAAAAATATATTGGTAAAATAATATCATTGATAGATAATAACTTTATATAACTATAAAGAACAATGACAAAAATAACACATTGTGTTATCTTCAACATCATGAGTTTTAAGCGAAAGTATAGCATTGTGTAATTCTAATCATAAAACACAATGTAGATAACAAGTTTGTATATAATATATAGAAACAATGACAAAAATAACATAAAACGATCTAAAACGTAAAACACGATGATAGATACATATAAAAATTGATGTAAAATAAATGACTTAATGAACTGATATTTGCTACAATAAACGCATAAGACACAATGAGCTGATTTATTTAACACAATAACCAAAATACCCTCATATAAAACAATAAAATGACACATGTCAAACCCACAATTATTCTTAGTCTTTTTAGATTAAACACACTTTTAGTATAACCATGCCCTAATATTACAGGCATTTTAGTTAATTTATATATCAAATAATACATGAGTCAGATAGATTATTCATGTTTCTTTACAGATTTATAATTCTCAATTAAATGTCCTCAATTGTATGTATATAACATATGTTTTTAACTTGTATATTTTTAATAATTTGACTTTTTTTTATAAATTCTGTTTGTTAACTTAAAAAAAAACTTATTCGTGGTTGTGTTTAATTTTTTCTTGGTGCTTCGGTATAAATTTTGTTAAGAACGAGGCTGTATATAAAATAATGTATATTTGGGTATCATAAGTTATATCAATTAACCTAACATACCGGTACCATAAAGAATGAAACTGGTACTAATTAAAGAATATTAGCACCATTATATAACTGTTTTTGTCTATGTTTCAATCTTCAAAACCGAATTGTTGCACATCATCCATTTCTTTTATCTACTTAACCATGTTAATTTCACTGTCATAGCGCGTAACGAAGTTTGCAAACGTGCCGCACAAGTTTAGTTTCTAGTTTCAATGCGATAACCACATTTTAATATGCTATAACTAGGTTAGTACCTTGTGTATTACACGAGTTGAATAAATAAATATTAAATGATTAATAACAAAAAATTATTAATCATAAAATGATATTTTAATAATAGGATGCAATTGAAATTACTTATGAGTAGTAATTATAAGTTATAAAATAATTTCTTTGTTTTTTAGGAAAAAATTTCAAACATTTTGTTTCAAAACAAACCATTTAAAAAAGTGTCATTTCTAAAAAACTTTGTTATAACTTTGAATTTTAATTAATTTGGTTTATAAAAAATTTATTATTTAAAAACACTAATTTTAAATATATTATAATTTTTTTTTGATGTTTTAAAAAATTTCTTATCTTAACAAATGTTTCCTTAGAAATTACATTTATAAAAAGAATTTTTTTAATGTATTAAAAAACTATATTTTATCTAACAAATATTAAATAATATCATTTGTATATAATTTTTTTAAAAGAGAGATACAGGAAAATTAAAATTATAATAAAGTGTTCAACTAAAATCTTTTTTTTATTATACTAGATAGACTTTATTAAAAGTTTAAAACCCAGGAAATATGTAAAGCAACAAAATTAAAGCATCTTGAGTTATTAAACAAGTAAAACATCTTATACAGTTTACAAATCGACTGTTTAAAACTTAAAACTTTATCTTTTTATCAGTTTACAGAGATATAATAACTAACATACGTGATTTCAGAAGTTAAGTTGAGAATTTGAGATAGTGGAGGACATATAAACGTATATATTAGTCTTGATCCGGTCAAAATCCCCAAATCACACGTTGACTTTCAAAATTCAATCAAGAACACCACCACCACCACCACCACCATCTTCGTAGATCTCGTTACAACGATTGCAACTGGTGATATCTTCATCTCTGTTTTCAATTTCCTTAAAAACATGTTGATCTTCATACTTCAATTTCTCTACGATTGCCCTGTGATTAGCGGTTTATAAATCTAGGGTTTTGACTTTTGAAGTGTTGAATTCTTCTTAGGGATCTGAAGTTCGATGAAACAGTATAGTTAGGGTTTCTGTACTTGCTTTCTGATCTGCAATTTTGATCGATTTTGGTGCGAGTGATTGATTCAATTTGTGTTTGAAGATGGGTACGATTAGTAATACAGTTTACTACTGTTGTGTATATAATGGTGGAAGCATTTTGTATGCATATAACAATGGAGGTGATCATGAGATTGAAAAGTTAGCAGCTTTATGCCTGCAGAAAGCCCCTTCTCATCACAAATGGTACTTTCAGACCATGATGAACAAAACTTTTGGGTTTCTGATGGAAGATGGGTATGTTTATTTTGCTATCTTTGATGAGAATCTTGAAAACTCTAAAAAGCTGGAGTTTTTGGAGCGCGTTAGAGACGCGTTCAAGAAAGCTGCTAAAAAAGGATCGAAGCGAATCATGTCAAACCCGAATTCAGTTGTTTTGCAAGAGCAGTTGTTGCCAGTTGTACGACGATTGATCAGCTCTTTAGAGCATGTCCATGAGAGTGTGATCCCTTCACCTTATAATGATACGAGCAATGATAATAACAGTCAGGTTGATGTAGGGGCTTCGACAAAGGCCCCTTTGTTGAAGAAATCAAACAAAGAAAAGAGAAAGATGAGGGATCATGCGATTACAGTAAGAGAAAGTGGGGCGGTCGAGGAACATAGGAAGTCTGCAGATAAACAGGGGACCAAGGTGGATGCTTTAAGTCTAGATGTTAATAATCAAGGTGGGTCTGTGACGGGTGTTTCATCGACGAAAGAAGTGAGTTCAGTGAGTAGATCAAGAACACAAGCCATAAGAAACATGTGGTGTCGTCAAGTTCGTATTGTTCTTGCAATTGATGTTGCTGTTTGTTTGGTACTGTTTGTTGTTTGGATGGTGGTTTGTCGCGGTACTGAGTGTGTCCGTTGATGTCATTTATGGAAGCTGCACATGATTCAAATATTTCAAGGTATTGGCTCCTGATTATTGTTCATAACATCATTCTTGTTTAAATATTTTTGTACATTTTCGTAAAGATCTATTTAATATACATTACATTCTTGCACTGATATATTTAGCTAATGGATGGAAGTTTTGTGATTGATCTTTAATCCATGGTTAGCTTTAGTTACATGATATAGTAAAACATTCTTGCCCTCGTCTCACACTTCGTGGACTCTATCAATAGCTTTTGCTAATTAGTTAGTTTGCTTTTTAAACCGATGTCTCAACACCAACATCAGTGTTTCTACCTGAACTTTTTGATTTTGTTGTTTGAGGCAAACATGCCAATTCAACATCATCAGTGGTTTCTGTTATGAAAAAAAGGGACAATTTCCTTTGAAGTTTTGTTGTTGTGAGTATGTTTATTGTTGAAATACTATGCAGAAGTTTTGTTGTTATGTATGGGTTCTTCCTTGGGGCGTGTGCTCAACCAATTTCTCCAGGCTTCAAGTTGTTGTTAGTTGTTAATAAAGCTGAAACCAATTGTATTTAACATAATGGTAAAAACGTAACTTTTTTAAAAATTCCGGTACTCTGCCAAGTGGCAGGCTCTGGTTGGCTGGCCGCCCAAACCGCGCAGACCATGAATTTACTGTTCATCGCAATGAGTTTTGTTATGGTATATAATATGAAGGTTCACATAGAGTCTTTTAAGTCTTTTGTAGGAACTATAGGAAGGATTTGTAAGATAACTAGTCTCCCTTTTCATTTTTATACACAAACATATTATCTTTTTCTTCCTTTACCAATCAGTATAAGTGTATATGACAATATAACCAGATTCTTTCTTCTATTTCCATTATTATCTTTTCTGTCTTCATCAATGTGCATCATTTTTCAAGTTCTTACATATATTCTCCCCATGACGATTATCATTACCGGATGACACTCATTTTCTCTCGACAATGATAATTTAGGGTTGATTTGTTGTTCCAAATTTGTGATTAATCATGATTTTCGGTGGTGAACTTTGGTTTTGAATGTTGATCCACCGTAATCAGTATAAAATAACATCAATTTGTTGGACAAATAATACTTTATATTTATCTTTAAGAAAAGTAACAATAATTGCTCTAATCATTTTGATGTTGTTTTATTTGAACTATGGTCTGTAAAGCTAATGTTGAGTTTTTAAAGTGCTAAATTAAAGATTAAACAATTAAAAGAGAATGATTTGGGATATGTGCATATAACCTGTAATGTGTCTAACCTTAAAAATATAAATCTCTATACTAATAAATAAAATTAAAGCTACACACGTGTTATCATTCTATACTATTTAATAGTTGATTTTCCTGACTCTCTCTCCTCTTGAATAATAATAAATGTAAAAAAGAAATATTTTAACTTCAAATGTGAAATAAATATTCTTTAGTTAATAATTATCTATAATTAAAATTTCAAATATGTTAACTTCAAATTTTCAAATATGTGTAATATATGTGTTTATTCAATACATATAATACACAATGTTTAAGACATAACTTCGTATATTATTAAAGATGTAACAATAAATTTATTTAACTCGTGTATTACACGGGATTTTAACCTAGTATTGAAATACATTCAAATGTACCGATGAGGTGTTGACGAGACATGAAATTGCTTTTGCTGTCAGTAAGATTTTTTAAAATGGAAGAATTTCATATATATCCCTATAAACTTATGAAATATCATATATATCCAATCAAAACTTAAAATATCTTATATCTCCTTACTAAACTAATGAAAATATTATATCCATTTCAATAAACACATTTTAATTTATGATCATTTTACCCTTATTTATCTCAAACCTTTAAATTTCATATCAACCCACTTTTCTGTGACAACCCTAAAAACTTAGGATTTCGTACGATTAATAATATTAATAAAATTCTTATATGATGTTTATTATTTTGACCAACCCTTTATGAGTTATACATGTTTTAGTGTGTATATATATATATGTGTGTGTGATACGTATGCATGGATGCATGCACAAATTTTACGTGTGCATGTATTTATATGTATGAGTTTTTGATATCAAACATTATTTGATCACTCATCTCATTATGTTAATACCAAACATACATCAAGTGAACCAAATACAACACAACCAAACACCAGAATACAAAGACAACATCAAAGAGAATGTGACATCAAAACCAATCTAAGCAAACCTAAAACACGTGAACCTTAACCTAAGCTCTAAGTCTCGGTTCATTAGAACATTAAGCAAACTGTATTAAAGCCTTAACCCTAGTGATTAACACTAATCGGCTAGGAGACACCTCACCACCGCCACCTTGCCATTGAAACACCAAGCAAGCTCCTTTGCATGACACCTAAACACCTAAGCCTAGCCTAATCACTACCCTAGAACTAGATATCATCATTTATGGCCATCGGCCGAGGACTCCATAACATGCCACTATCGGCCACTTCACAAACCACACACCATCCAAACCACCATCTCCTACACATTCACTCGATCACCTCTCAACCGCACACCACCACTTCCTCACCCCTCGGTTAACACCATAACCGAACACCATCAAGCATCACCGCTCACGGTCACCACAAAAACATCACCACAACTAAACATCATCATCTTCCAAATCGACCTTTGCAAGGAGATCACGACCTTGGAAGCTCAAGACAACCACACAAGTCGGATTATCGGAGAAAGAAGCTACCATCAGCTACCCTCACCCTCTTCCTCTGTCAAAATCAAGATTTCATTCCATAAAACATAACTAGTTAAGCTTACCAAAGTATATATGTGTTTAAACAACACATATAACCAACCCTTATGATTAAATATACAAGTTCTTCACAAAATCTTACAAATATATCAATCTTATCAAAAGACATTAAGAAAGGTTTTATGAATCTGAAGGAAATAAATAAATATTGGTAACCAAAAGTTATATAAAGAAAATTATTAATAAAGGGTTGAAAATTTATGTGCAAACTTGTTAAATTCAGTTTATTATGTAAATGAATACGATTGTGGGAACAAACATTGTAAATATGTTTAGAATATTAAGAAATATCGCTCTGCAAATTTTTATGCTATTACTATAAGTGAAATAATTTATATAAATTATCTAAGTATTTGAAAGAAAATTTCATGCTGGAAGAAACCGAACCTGAAAAATGATTGGAAAAATTATATGTTTATTATTAAGATTTATAAGACTTGCAGAAAAAGTTTTGTGGCCTAATTCGAAGTTATGAATAAGTTATGAATTTTAGAAGTTTCTGCTAAATAAAAATCGGAAAAAATACTTAAACTTTGAGATAAATTATGAAAAATTTACAGAAAGTATGATAACTAGAATAGAGCAGTTTGTATAAAGATTATAATTTTTGGACATATCCTGCTATTTTTACTGAATATTGTTAAAATAATAAAAATCATGAAAATAGGCTCTGCTATGATTTAGAACCTGAGAAAATTTTGAGAAAATATAAATTTTGTGACATATAGTCTGACAAAGTTTGACAAATTTTAGAGGCCCGAAGGTATTTCTGTTAATTTATTCAAATAATATAAAAATTCTAGAAAATAAACTGTAAATAATTGATATATGAAATTTTGATATATTATATATGATTTTTAGACCCACCTGCTGTAAAAATTTTGTGATATATGTCTTATTATAATTTCTGAAATAAATTTTATAATTTGAGGTGCTAAAAATGTTAAAGAAAAGACATTTTTCTAAACTATAAATATTTTGTTTATAGGTTACCATTTGGAGTAAAAGTTGAGACTCATAGCCCTATTTTTATTCTTATAAATTTTTGATGGAAAAAACATACTGTTTTATGACTGATGCATTTATAAGATTTTTAAGATATACTGTCATTTATGTTACAACCATTAATTCAGATGTGGAACCGTTGGATAATATAGGTAGCGCTACTTAGGAAAATATTTTTTGCACCAACAGGATGAGTGTTGTGATGCTATATTATCTGATTTTATGAATTATGTTATGACAGTTATGGATCACTTGATTATTAAGTAAGGTTTGGTTGTATCTGATGCATCAAGAATATTTTGTTTAAGATAAACCTATGATCTCACCAACTTTATGTTGACCATTTTGAGTATGTTTTTTCAGAAAATCATCATGACTAACAGCATAATGTTCACTTTTGATGTGTATAACGGCTAGGGAGAAATAATGGCGAAAGTCTGTGTTAATCTAACTATAAACATGTATGTTCTCGGCTTATCGGTGGACGCGCACTTCCATCGTTACTGAAGATGTAGCAGTTAGATAATATGTATGTAATAGGATTATGTTAGATCAAATTTTGACTATTTATGATGTAATGTAATCCTAACTTTATAATTATCTTTAATTATGAACTGAAGTATGTTATGATATGTTATGTTTGCTGTGCTAATCTGTTTACTCTTTTAATCAATGAGTTCTGAACAAGCAAGTTACACTCAAAACATCTCACGCTTCCGCCGGGATGTGACACTTTCACCCCAAAATTTACTCATCAATAATAGTTTTCTCAAATTATCAAGATTTTATTCTTATCATTAGAGATATCTTTCTAGAAATAAGAGATTCACCCGGTTTAACAAAACATATATGTTTGCCCCCAAAAAAAAAATCAGGTAGGCTTGTGACTTCAAACTCATCGGGTATGAATTCGATTTACTAAGATCAGTTAGACAACTTAAATTTAGTGTTTTGTTATAAATGGCTGAAATAAAACCTTGGAATTCAAGCAACAAAGATAAAATTTCGAGTGATGTTTCATCAATTCTTAGAACAAGGAATATGCTCAGAATTAAGATGTGAAATCAAAACTTTAAATTTTAAATTTTTAAATTTTGATTGGATATACATGATATGTCATAAACTAATAATACATATATGATATTTTAAATTTTGATTGGATATATATGATAATTCATAAGTTTGTAAGGATATAAATGAAATTCTCTCTTTTAGAATTTTGAAAAGCTTACTTACTTATCGACACCGATTGCCAGCCAAGCTTATTTAGAGGTATATTAAGGGTATTATTACCATAGGCCGACCATCCCTTGCTCCTATACGACTATTCATCATGTTATCTTGATTATCTTCGATTTACCACCTATTATGTGATTCTTGACTCTAACATCATCAGTTATAGTTTTATACACAACATTAAGGGGCTGTTTGATAACATCTAAATCAGTCTCTTAATGGTTCATATGTCTGAATGGTCCAGCACTTAATGTTTCAAACTGTTTGTTTCGCGGGTAAATGTCTGAATGGTTCAGACATTAGCCTCTGAATGGTTAAGCAATATACAAATGCTGAATAGTTAAAAGGTCTAATGCTGAATGGTTAAGACCTCTAATCTGAGTTGAACAGACATTTGTCTTTGAATAGTTAAGTGATACTGGCTTTTAATGGTTCAGACTTCTTAATGGTTCAACACTTAATGATTCAGATCTCTTATTGATTCAACACTTAATCATTTATATTGATTCAACACTTAATCATTTAGAAATTATCAAACAGCCCCTAAGTAGCATACTATAACTCAGTCTAGTACTGACACCAAGTATCTAGACTGAGCTTTAGTGGATTATGCTAGCGATGCATGTTAACTATAGTCATGTCGGAGTTTGCACACCGACTCTATGATGTGACAACATTAACGCTATGTGTCTTGTAGTTAATTATGACTTTCATCAAACACGAGTAACAAAACATGGGTATATTAAGATGTTGCTTGACGAGTTTAAAATGTAAGCATTTGATATGTGTCATTGATTAACCGTATACGTAAGTTATATTTCCATTTTTATATAATATACTAAACTTACACTTCAATGTAATACCACAAAAGAATTATTCATTCCTTCCGTCATGTTACTATCTAGACATACATTTGTTCTACATGATCATGATATGTAATATATTAAAGATTAACATAAATGCACATCCCATAGAATTCCAACAATTAAAATATAATGGTTATGTGTTAACTATAGTTCTAACTATTTAATCTTTTAATCTTTTTCGGTTGTGTGATTTGCACAATGATGACGACAACGATGATGACGATGATGACCATGATGATGGCGCGATGAATGGCCTCTTATGCAACGTCGAGTTTGTAACAAATGTGATAGAGTTGTCATGGCATGAGACTGTCGTGACATGATGCGGTCAGTGGTTGGGTTTTCCGACAAGACAATCGCGTATCCATCGTCGTAGGAACCCATCCCGTCCGCCATAAGCTGCCACACTAAACCACCACTGACCGTGCCTCCACTTCTTGCCTCTATGTAAATGTTTCGATAAACGGCTTTCATGTATGAATCCCTTTTGTTGATGTTGTAATCTTGATCTTTACTCGACTTCCCGAATTCGGCTATCACAAGAGGCTTCTTTAGAACAGTTCTTGAATCTTTGAAATGACTTGACATCCATCTTCGCATAAACGCCATTTGAACATGTTCACTCTTTCCTGGCAACCTGTAAATAAGTTAGACATATGGTAAAATAGAGGGGCGTTTCTTTAGAGAACCAATATTACATTCAGAACTACAAGAACCACATAATACACCTATAAAAATAATTTATGCAGTTGTCGCACTTCTCAATGTAATACTGGTTATAATAAACATGTCCCATGGTAAATGTGCCCTCTTTTCAGCATGTATAGGGCTTTTTTTAAGCAAAAACTTACCATTGATCAGGATATGCGTGTATCGTGGCGAAATCGATCTCCCTAACAAGATTGCTTCTGATGAAATCGGTTCCAACTTGATAACCGGGGTTTACTCGTTTTTTTCTCGGTGTTGTGTCTCCGTAAAAGCCTTCCATCCCGATCTCGAGCAAATGACGTGGATCCAGTGTTTTAACAAACAAAGCCATTTCTTGAACCCAAGCCTAAAGATAATCAACATAAGTTCATATTCATAATATTATAACTTTCTCAGTCATTCAGATCATTAAAATTATTAAAATCACTTACATTAACTGTTCGTCCTGAGTAATCATCTTGGCATCGGGGCTCGTTCATGAGCTCCCATGCCATGATGGTCGCGTCGTGACAATACGCGATGTTGGTGATTGTATTGACTCTTGTTATGACTCTCTGCATTCATAAATATACACACAAGTTACTAAAAAATAATAATAAATTGTGTACATAAAACATACAATATTTATTTTGTACTTACTTTAACATGGTTTTTGTAATACCCTTTGACTATAGGGTTAGTGTAGAAATCATCATCACTACTGATCTGAACACCTGAGTTTCTAGCCCACTCAACATATTGTGATTTACCTCCAAAATCCTTATAATTGTTAACAAAACTTAATATTAACCGAATATTGTATTTTCTTGCTTCCGCCACTGCAAAATCCAACGCTTGAAATACGCGTTCGTCGTATACTCCTGGTGAAATTTGTAACGATTTATCACCACTACCATCGGCGAAAGCCCAAGTGCGACAAACAGAAAGACCAGCATCCGCAGCGTCTTGTAGGACTTGGGTCACTTTGTACCTTTCGCTCGGGTCAGTGGCTACATTCATCATCCAATATGCATTGAAACCGTTGAAAAGAAAAGGTGAACCGTTGATAACAAAGTTTGATCCGTCTGTTCGAACAAAGGCGTTACGTTTACTCCTGTGAAACGTAGCCTCACAGACGCAACAAAGAAGAAATATGTATAGAAAATTAACGCGCCATGAAAGACGAGCGCGTTTGATGTAAGTAGCCATTGTTGGTGGAAAATTTGAATGTAAGATTATGGAGATGATGATGTATAACTGTATATGTAGTGTGTTTTAGATAATGAAGTTTGCTAAGTATGGAAGTGAAAGGATATTAGAAGAAATAGGTAAGCGCATGCTAGAAGAAAGAGTATGCAAGATGATTAAAGCAAAGTAAAATTTTCTCTAAACGGTAATTCAGATGGTAAAGTGATGTACACGTTCATCAAAGGTTGTAAATTCAAACCAAAATACATATGTTGTGATTTCAAGAATAGAATAGGTAGATTAGAGAGTGTGTGTTAACTGATAAAAGTACTAGAAGTAAATTTAATAACAAAATACATATAAAACTCCTATGAATTCGGTCAACTCCACTGGTTACTATTTGAAATTAACAAATTAATTTAAGCTAGCATTAAGCCCTCCGCGTTGCGACGGGGGCGTAAAACCATACCAGGGGGTAAAACCAAATCAAGTAGCGCCAATGTTACATCATCGTTCACGACTACCAACACCGGAAAAGCCTCGTATTAAAAAAATATGAATGAAAAAAATAAAACTTAAAGGAAAGTAAACGTAAAAATGTCAAATCACGCACGTGAAACGTAAAACAACAAAAACAATAACTAAGTCGTTCTAGGACATCCGCGTTGTAACAACGCCAAAAAAATAGATGTTGAACCACACGCGCACGCGCACAATGTTAACTCGTAAAGTTTAGACTGAAACATAAATTTTATAAATGATGAAAAGTTTGGGGGACAAAAGTTGAAAATAAAAAGTTTTAGGAGGTTAGATTGTAAAAGATATAAAATATTGGGGATAAAAGTTAAAAACTAAAGATAAAAAAACAAAAGTACTAACTTATAATGCATAAAGTAGTTGATAATTAATAATATATATAATATTTTCGTATAAAGAAAACGTAACAATACTGTAACATAGATTTCAACAATTCGATAATGTATCTGAACATAAATATGCATCCTCCAAATATTCAAATCTATGTTACAGTATGTGAACGTGAAATTTAGTCACACCTTAACTAATTTGTTTTTTTGTTAGAACGACTAGTTAGATCACTTACGGACGACTGACCACCCGATCATCTACATTAACATTTAAAATAGTAACAACTTAAGTATTAATTAAACTTTAAAATTTTAAATAATCAAGTTGTTATAAATTCGGACAATTTAAACCTAACTTAAAATTTTAACTTTTCCTAACCTTAGCCGTTATCTCGACTACACAACTTCATTTTCATCTTAACAAATCACAATTTCGGGGAATATTGTTAACCATGTTAAAGATATCGTGCCATGTCATATCACTAAACATATGATATGTATCGTGTCAAATAGGTTATGTCATGTAATACGTTTATTAACATGATCGTGTTGTGTTTGAAGAAAAATGACAAAGATTATCCCGTCATGCCATGTTTGTTTATTACAACCACGTTAATCATGTAGTGTCATGTCACGCATGCTGCTTCTGATGTCATGTTTAACATGTTTTGCCAGCGTAGTTCACTTCAATCCTAAAACTCAAAACTTTCATGATTGACTATTCTAACACTTGGATTTAATCTATTAAACAAACATTATATACTTTATAATTCCCTCCCAACTACTTTGATTCTCATATTTGTTAAAAACCTCACACATTAAAAGCTCCAATACACACACACATATCCCTACACTTTACCATGCCCTTCATTTTTGGTTCTTCCCATAGCCATGAACAAGAAAATCATGATCTACTTTGGCCACTTTCCTCCATATCTACAAGAAAACCAACAAGACGAAGACACATTTTCAGTAGCCGAAGCCACAAAACCGCCACAAACCCATACGCTGATAGTGGGCTCGACAAGTTTGAGGCACTTTTGGCTGATCTTGACATTAAAAGACACAAGATTTTGGAAGAAATAGGTTCCGAAGATGTGTCAATGGTTAAGTTCATTTACAAAAGCCCCGGTGAAATCAAACCTATTGTCATCAAGTTACAAGATGATCAAAGAAAACACCATAACACAAGTTCTTTAAGTACTTCACGACATTTGGATCATCAAGATAATGTGTCTTTTATGAAGAAGAATAATGTTGCTAATGAAGCCAAAGAAGACAACATGATATCAATGGTTGATGATCATACCAAAAAGATTAAGTCCAATCTTTGTAAAAGAAAGATTGGTGATTGGTGGAAGCATAAATATTATTTGCCTTTGTTTGTGATCTTAATCTTGGTGTTATTGATGTTTTCTCATCGATCTTTCGCGATATTATGTACCACTATCGGTTGGTATTTGGTTCCTATTGTTAACGAGACCTTACATTATTCGAAGCAGTCGAATAATGTCATAAAGAAAGAGTTAGTGAAGAGTTCAAGACGGATGACAAGGAATAAACACCACAATAGAAGCTTCTGATCCAAAGTTCCATAGCTTGATGTTTTTAAGTCTTGATAATATCGCAATGTAAATGGCGACATTATTTATGGGGCATGTTGGAAAAAAAAACTTATCTTGTCATTATCTACTTCTTTATGTTAGTCTTAATTTAATTTAGGATTAGGTGTATTAAATAACAAAATATTTCTTTTTTACGTTTATTGTTATTTTTATTATTTACCAGCAAATACACAAAGCATCTGTTGTTTGTCTGTTTTACTTTTAAAATTATCACATCTGCATTTTGCAGTATTTAAAATAGTATAACATAATAAAAATATTTTATCATTATGTTTTTAGAAATGAAAAAAAATTAGTTTCATAGTTGTTCTCTATTGCTTTTCACTTTTTAAAAACGGAGTATTTAAAATAGTATAACATAATAAAAATATTTTATCATTATGTTTTTAGAAATGAAAAAAAAATATTTCATAGTTGTTATATATTGCTTTTCACTTTTTAAAAACGGTCAATTACACCTTTTGATCAAGACATTCTCAACTAACTTCTTTCGATGTAAGAAAATTTAGAATTTGATTTTATTTCATTCAAATCCTTTAGTTAACGGAATTTAAATCCCACCATATTATAAAGGACTTGGGTGGAATTTTTAAAAAGTAGCCAAATAACCCTAAATAACAACGCTAATTAACGTTGTCGTTTGCTACCGTCTACCGCCACCAATTGACTAGACCCCCGCCCGCCAAGGTCGATCATCATCGACCAGCGCGCCGCTTGCTGAGGTCGATGCCTCCAGCTGGCACAGTGCCCGTCGCGGTCAGTTGTCAGTACACCACCCACCTATCGTGGCCGACCGGCACAGACAGCCACTAAACGACGCGTCGTCCGTCGGCCACGGTTGACCACTACCTGGTGACGCATCACCCGCTCACCGTCCACGGCCACCGGCTGAAGCGTTGTCCGCATGCCGCCTTCCACCGCCATCGGCCTACGTGTCGCCCGCTGCCATTGTCTACCGACATGTCACCCGCCTCGTTGCCGTATACCGTGACCGAGCGATGGATTTGAATTTTTTTATTTTATATTTAGGTAATTTTGTCTTTTTTGTATTTTTACATTCTAATTTTATAACAAACTTACTAATCAAACACATTTTAGAATAAAAAATCATTTAAATTTTGATTCAAATTTCAATTTCAGTTATATAACTAGATCAAAATCCATTTCCAACGAATTTCATAAACCAAACGCTCTCTTAATAATCAACTGCCAATCCTCAAATAGTCTGGTGAACCAGAAAAAAAAATAAAGTCTCAAAAAGTCTAATTGCAATGGAAGAACAACCGATTATCAAGAAATCAAGTCATAACGGACAAATTATAAAAGGTTATTAAGATTCACACACCATGTATGAATTTGAAAGAAAAAATAAACTGCAGTTTACAATAAGTAAACTATAATTTAATTTATAGTCATGTCAATGACTGTTTTTTTTTCCAAAAAAGTGTGGATGGAAAACTTATTATTAAAATAGGTGATCTAAAAAATATTTACCAAAATAAGTGTTTTTGAAAAACTTATGTTTTCTGACTTTTAAACTAATTAATTAAGAAGTTTCTATCTAAAAGAACATTTTTTTAAAAAGGTTAAGGAACTGCTTCTAATAAAATTAAGAAAAAGTTTCTTAAATTAAAATATTGATTTCAAATAAGTTAAAGGAAATGCCTTTATAAATATAAAGTACCACTTAGAAATACATGTTGATAGATCTGATATATATAAAACGTTTTCAAAAGTTGCTTTAATATTTTATATTAAAATGCTTTCTCTTATTACATTTGTTGAATCAATTAAAATTATTTTAGAAAATATAGAAAACCTATTAAAAACAGAAGTGTCTATGAATGAATTAAAGCTTTCTACCTTAAGAAAGTGTTTTAAAATAAGTTAAACAAAGACGTTCATAAAGGATTATTAAACATTTTAAAATTTTATTTTTATCATGGTCCAGTAAATGTTTTATGTATTAGAAACATTTTACTATACTATTCTTAAAAACATTTTCTTAAATATAATATTTTGTATCTAATAAGATTAGATGTGAAAAAATAATAAAATAAACTATTTTGATAATTATTTTTCAAATAACCTAGTTTTGTAAATAAGCTTCCTATAACACCTTTATGGGAAAAAAAACTTATAGTTTATCATTTTGTAAACTCTAGTTTATTGAGGTGTGATGTATGCAATATTAAGCCCATAATATAATAAAGATTACTCAGAATTCTTAAGTACAATTAATAGAATTAAGAGTAAATTACGCTTTTGGTCCCTATGGTTTGGTGGTTATAACCATTTTCATCCAATAGTTTAAAAACGTCCGATTTAACCACTATGGTTTGAGATTTGTCACAATCAAGTCCAAACCGTTAACACCCATCCATTATTTCTGTTAAGTAGATGTAAAAAGACAAATATACCCCCTAGGCTTTTATTATTACTTTAATATACAAATATAAAAAACTAAAATTATCTATAAATCATACTCTTTCTTTACTTTCTCTTTCTACTTACCCTTCTTCACCCCTTCCCCTAACCCCACCACCACTTGCACTTCCAGCCACCACCACCACTATCCACTCATCTTCATCTTTAAGCACCAGCCACCATCATTACCCCTGTTGCAGTACTGCCACCATCACCATTACCCCTGTTGCGGCGCTACTGCCACCACCATTACGCCTGATGCGGCGTTATCGCCACCACCATTACCCCTGCTACAGCTTACCCCTGCTGCGGCGTTGCCGCCACCACCATTACCCCTGCTATGGTGATGTCGCCACCACCATTTCCCCTACTGTGACGCTGCCGCCACCACCATTACCCTTGCTGCGGTGCTGCCCCACCACCATTACCCCTTCTGCGGCGCTGCCGCCACCACCATTACGCCTGATGTGGCGTTGTCGCCACCACCATCACACCTATTTGAACACCTGACAACAAACCCTAATCCTGTGTACTAACCGTGTCTGATTAGGGCCTTGATCTAACGGCCCTAGTGGAGATCCGGATGTTTAATCGGATTGTGGGGGTCGATGGAGCATATCTAAATGGGGAGTTGGTGGTAGTAGACCCGTCGGTGGGTGTCGGGTGAAATGAGGGACAAAGGTAAACGAGTGGGTGCGAAGGTTTCTGGTGTGGGGATATGATCTAGGTTGAGAAACTCTGGGGGTTACGGTGGTGGTGTGGTGGTGGTGGTGGTGATGGTGATGGGTGATGGTTGGTTTCAGAGATGGAGTATAGAGATAGAAAATGGGTGTAGATATGTGAGAGAATATATATATATATATATATATATATATATATATATATATATATATATATATATATATATATATACATGTGTGTGTATTTTACATATTTGTTTAAGAGTAACACTTTTAATCCAAGGGTATTATCATCTTTATTAAAATATTTAATGGTGACATTGGATGGAGTTAACGGTTTGGACTTGATTGTGACAAATCTCAAACCATAGTGGTTAAATCGGGCGTTTTTAACTATTGGATGAAAATGGTTATAACCATCAAACCACAGGGACTAAAAGAGTAATTTACTCTAGAATTAATAATAACTTACCCACAATTAGTAGAGTATTAAAAAATCAACTCACAGAGTCAGTTGACAATTAATAGAATAATGGATTACGCAGAAATCATAGTTGACAATTTGCAAATTATCCAAAATTAACAATAAACACAATGCAAAATTAGCATAATCGTGTGATTGACCTATGTTGATGGGTCCACACCCCACATTATAAATCGATATATCCTATACGCCTCGTATGACATCATACGTTGTGTATAGGGTTGAAAACACTGAAAACGATGAAAATTCAGGGGGGCTGTCAGAGAACTGTCATATGGGTTATAGTCCCGTATAAGACTATAGGACCGCCCTATACGCGTATGGGGCTATACGACACATATCGAAATATAGGGTGTTTTTTATAATTTTTTTGAGGATAAATATCTATTTCCATTTTGATACATTGATACGAGAGCCCTTAAAATAGACAAACATCAAGTAAATACTAAATACGATCAAAGTTATTGACTGGTCTCTGCTCTTTAAAAGTTCTTACATTTAGGTCCATACACTTGGTTTACTTGAGAATTTACACTTTTCATTTTCATTCTAGATTTTTATTACATTGAGCTTATCGTTTCATTACATTATCATACATTTTAAGTTTTATCCAAATTAACCGTACTTTTTTACCAATCATCCTTATACTAAATACGTCATCGATAGTTGCTTGGGCTTTTTTGACATTGCTAAACATGAAAATAGAATTGATCAAAAAGTGATTTGATTTTAGCTACCTGCTTTAGTTACTTATGTTTTAAAAAAATGTGATAGCGTATAAGCATATAGCATGAGATATTCAATCACATTCGGATACCAATTTAATGAAAAATTTTGCTTCCTTTTTGAAAAAGAAAATAAACATGTGGTTTAGTTGCACTTCACGAATTAGGGAGAAGAGTACAAACAACGTACCTCCATTAAACTTCTACCTAACACCAAATCAATCCCAACCTAATCCACTCTCTACCTTCATCAATCAAATCACTAACGTCAATTTAACATAATTACTATAACGGTAAATATATTATTTACCATAACTTAAAATGCAAATATATATAATAACATTCACGGTGGAGTCTCTAAAAATATATGAGTGTGTTTCTTATAGTATATGGAATGGTTTAGAGTGGTTGTGAGTGAAGTAGAAAAAAAATGTTATTGTTCATCGGTATATTTGAGGAATTACTGTTCAATCTCTATAATTTTTTTAATATTTTTGAAGATGGTTGTGAGTGTAGGAGTAAGAAAAAAAATAATGATAAGGGTATAAAAAGTATTATTTAATTGAAAATGAGAGATAAAAAATGATGATTTTTAATATAATTATATAGATAAAGATAAAGAATCCACAGCAATTTCTTTTAACATGTTTTATAAGCCAAGAAGGAGAAATGATCAAATGTACTTCCTAATTTAAATTATTTTCAAAAATGCCAAAAAACATGATTTATTTTTTTCTAAACAAATTTAGTCATATCATAAAAAGATCTGGAATTGCTAGCGTTATAATAAAGTTGTTGATTTCTACAATTTCAAGTATTGAAATTACTATATCTTAATTTCAAAGATCGGTGACCAAATATAAGCCACCGACTTTACACTTTTTGACACATGTCATTCCCATATTTACTCTCCCATTTATTTTCCTGCCTAAACTATTTATTTCATTTGTTTAAAAAATCAAATAACTAATTTTTAAATCTTTCTCTTTCACTCTCTATATTATGAATCTAAGTTTTGCTTTAATCATTAATGTTAAAAAGATATTTTTCATTAAATAAAAACGAAGTATTTTGATTAAAAAATACACTTCTTCAAAAACAAAAATTTCTAAAACTATGACTTTTTTTAAAACAACGAAATTTTTTTAAGTAATGAAATTATTTCAAAATCATTCATTTTATAAAATAAAAGTTTTATATAAAAAAATACAAAACAAACCCAGAATTTTTAAATAACTAAATATTGATATAAAATAAATTTTTATCAAAGCAATAATTTTTTAAAACAAAAGTTTTAGAAATAATAAAATTGTTTTATCAATTAATCGTATTTACTCATAGTAATTTCAGTTATATCTTATATCAAAATAACGTTTCACAGTTACTAGCTCTTCATTAATAAATATTTAGTATTTTTATTCTTAAACCCGTGTAATACACGGGGTTATATTGCTTCAACATTTGGACTAAAAATGGTTGTAGTCAGAATGGTTAAATTATTTGCCTCTGTAATGGGTGGCCTGGGTTCGTATCCCAGCCAGCTCTTTTTTTGTGTTTCTTGATTTTTCCTATTTTCTATTTCTTTTAATTTTCATATTTTTAAATTGTTTTTTTCATGAGACCGAGCCGGCTCAAATACAAAACGCTTTCGTGTTAAATTTTATGTACGTTTTAATGTAGATTTTATTTGAAAACGGGTGAAATAAAATATAATATGTTTTCATTCGATGATATAAGTTCCAGTAACCCTACGCTGACGTAAATTTAGTTCTGAAACAAATTGAAACATCGTAACCTATATTTTATCACGTCGCGTTTGACGCCCCCGCAACGCGTGAGTATATTATCTAGTTGTACTTGTATAAAAGATAAACGCACTAGAAAGCAACTTCAAACTGTTTGATCAGGTAGACCCATATATATTCAACCGACCCAAACTTGCACGACGAAAAACCGCATCTTTTGTAGGTGAAAGTGACGATGGGATGCTTCGGTTGCTTCGACGGAGGGTTAGCGAAACAAGAGAGATTAGAGGAAGAACGTAGGGCTTCTCAAGAAGCTCGAGCTAAAGCTGCTGAAGCCGCTGAGAAAAGGTTTCTCCGATTAATTTCATTTCAATCGGTTTTTTGTTCTTCAAATTCTCTGATCAGTCTTTGTTTCAACGGAATTTGATGTTTTGATTAGGTTTTTTGATATGATTGATTGAAGTTTCGTTGATTGTTGTTGATTCTAGTGTCTAGGGCTTTTTTTTATTTATAATTCTTAATTGATGCTAGCGGAGGAAGTTATGTAGCTGTAGGAAGAATAATGATATTTGATTATGATTAGGATGTTAAGCGGTTGATTTTGATTGTTTCTAGTTCGAAGGCGTTTTTACTGTCGTTTGATTAATTATTTGATGCTAGCAGAGGAAGTTATTTAGCTGTAGGAAGGATGATTTAACAGTTTTCAGTTTTCGTATCTGGTTGAAGGAATTCGAATGAAATTGTTTATGATTAGCATGTTAAGTCGTTGATTTTTTATTGTTTTTTGTTGTTTGGTTTTGTTGCTGTTGTTTGATTTACAATTGATGCTAGCAGAGGAAGTTCTCTAGCTGTAGGAATCATACTTTAACAATTTTTGTTATCATACCTAGCTGTAGGAAGCACGATTGAAATCGCAGTGTGAAGTCATTTATTTTTATGGTTTATGATTCTAAGGCATTTTTACTGTAGTTTGATTAACAATTGATGCTAGCAGAGGAAGTTCTTTAGCTGTAGGAATCACAATTGAAATCAGTTATGATAAGAAATTTGAAGTCATTGAATTTTATTGTTTTTAGTTCTTGGGCTTTCTTTTACTGTAGTTTATTCACAACTGATGCTAGCAGACGAAGCTATCTACCTGTACAAATCATGATATCATGATATAAGTATATAACAATGTTCGTTCTTTTATCTAGCTGTAGGAATCACAATTGAAACCAATTATAATTAGAAATATGAAGTTGGTGTAGTCAACTGTGAAGATTAGCATATCAAACGGTTCAAATAGGATCTATGAACTGTAAACATTCATTTGCTTTTATATGCTTGCACTTTTTGGTTCATGCAGATTCGCGTGTCATAAGTTTTATAGTTGGTCTTATTTTATTATTTTAGGTTTCATTTTTTGTTTCCATCCCTACCACCAAGGGACCAACTGAGGCATGAGTTTGTGATGGTGGTAATGAAAGTGAGATAGGATGCTAGCACATGGTAGGTACATCATGTCTTTTTGTAACCTACAGATAGAAATGAAAAATCTTGGTGCTGAATCACCAAACAGGGAATCAACTATTTCATGTAGACATGCTGTTAAAACCGTTAAATGCTCTTTTGTATGAAAAGAAAATACATACATGTTAGCTATTAAGGTCAGCTATTAAAGTCAATTGTCTTAATATCCAGATTTAGTTTTACATGACCATTCTTCCTCATGAGGCTAAAAGATTGAAGTCCATTATTTTTAGACATATGACTTTTTAGTTTCAGATATGTTAATTTTGTTGCTTTTTGATTTGGAAAAAACTTGGATCAAATTTCCAAAGTTAATATTCTGCTCTTTTTCTCTGGGGCAGATAGAGTATCTGACTATCTGTATGAACTATGAAAGCTGCAACATAGCCCGTTTAATTTCAAATGTCAAAATGCTTACTTGCAATTATTACATGATTAAATTTACAGGCAAGAACAATTTGCACAATCGGCTGCAGGTAGAGCGGCACGAGCTCAAATGCAAGCAGCCGCAAAACAGGCTTCACATACTAACAAAGGCGAACCAACTCTTAAGGTATAATTAATTTTGCAGTTTTTTCAAGCAGTTTTTTTTCTGTATTTGTAACATACATGCAGTTTTTTTCTAGTTGTTTCCGTCTGCATTGTCATCTTTTTAACTCTTGGAATCTGATTAACCTTATTTTACACGTGCAGTGGCAGATGGGATGACATCTAGCTTTCGTAAGCATACATCAACCGTTAAGTACATTTGTAAGTAGCATTCGACTATATGTATTGTAACAAGATACCATTGCATTTTTTTAACGAAAACATTAATTATCGTTAATAATTGACAGCTAAAACTTGTCATTTTCCCAACTGGACAAATGCAGTATTTGTAGTATCATCATCATAATCATCATCAAGAAATGGAAAGAAAACAATCATCGAAGAGTAGCTGTTTGTTGTGAAAGTTGTCCCTCAAATAATTATATGCTTCTGTACAAAGTTTGTTTCTGGCACCTCCTGCTTTGGACTTTCATCTATTTAATTATGTACAGTTTAATAAAACTTCAGAGGTGCAATTGTTTATCTTTTTGTACTCTCATTCCCAGAAGACATTGTTTCTTTTTCTATGCTCAAGGTAACCTAACAATTAGGGGACTGCACAGTCACAGTTTTATTGCGTAACCAAACCATAACCGAAAGTTTTGGTTATTGGATATTACTATGATCAGTTCGGTTAGTATAGGTTTTCGGTTAAATATAGGAAACGGTATGGTTATGGTGCGGTTAACCATGGGGCTTTAAGGGATTCGAATTTGCAAAAATCTAGTTAGTGCTATACAAAGCTCTGAACTGGTGCTGATGAAATGGTTGTGATGTAATCTGGTTCTATGGACCAGTGTTGCAAATATTGGCACCTAGCACCGATCTCGTCGATTTGATTTGAGCAAATTGGTCCATTAATCAATCAATCAATGGTTAAAGGCGGTCTAAAATGGGCCTCGTCAGTCCTAATTTGGCAAAATATCAACGGGTTTTCCAGCAACTTTGGTAAGATACCTGCCACCCCTATAATTTCCAGCCAAACCCTGAAAATTACGGCCAAGGGTGTCTGTATGTATATACACCCAAAACTGAACATATTTATAGAAGTTATATATAAAAATATATGTATATAAGATACTTTTGAAAACTACATTAAAGTAATGTCGGATTAACCCGACTAACGAGTTCTATAGACTATAGCACTACTATGCATGGTGAAATTGAGAAGACCATAAGTGCTTTGTGTAGGGATTGAGCTTCAAATAATAAACTTGGAAGTTGCCAAGATGAAAATAGATAAACCAGAAATATATATTGTATACTCGGTTTTAAAAAAGCATTAGACCCTCTAAGGTGTTTAGAGCTTCACGTACTGAATGTTAACACTATCTACAACCATATAAGCTTTATGTATAATCGCATTACCACATGTTGTACGTCTCTTATCTATTTTACATATCAACCCTTATCGAGTAACTATTAATTATCTCTTCATCTTTTGGTCGTTTTTACGTATCCAACTCCTTCAAATCTACGCACTAAAACTGTACCGTATAAGCTTCCAAACAAAAGCAATTATACACAGATAAGTCTAATTAGATGGAAATTGTCCTATGCTTCTGGGTTGTCACTAAACTCTTAGAGCATCTACAACAACAAACCTCTATTTTAAAACCAAACGTGACACATCAGCTGCCACATCAACTTTTCACTCGTCCACTTTCAAACACTAAAAACTCTTGTATTTCCTGCAATAATATGTTCAGTTTCAAACACGCCTTCATTTCCAAATCATCACCTATTTTTAATTCTAAAACATTAAATTACATATGTTTTATAGTGGTGAGTTCCACACTCCCATGTTTGCTTGGGTTTGAAATTCTGGACATGAAAAGCAAATTACAGAAGCAAACCTCATCTCCAATGGTGTGATGTTCGTTTGCTTTTTCCACCTCAGACTGGACGAAAGAAAACCCCCTTTATGTAGATGCTCTAATGATAGGAGTTCTCATTAGAAAAAAGGGAATCATTAGTAGGTACGATATCATGAAATAAAGTTTGTATTTGGCATAATATCGGTACATTATTGATTAGGTATGTCGATTTAATGTTTATATATGTGATTAGGAGAAGCATATGTACTTAAAAGATAAAGATCATAAAATTGTTAAAAAAAACAATAGGCATATTGTTATATTGAATTACTTAATTTCGTTATATTGACTTGCCTGCAAACGCATGAAAGGAACGAGTAATCATTTGAAAAATTATTTTTATTATAAGATGGCTACTTGTTTTATAATTATGCCATTTTATAGTACTCGTCTTTATATATGGCACTTGTTTTATTATAACATTTTACAGTTTACTTTGTTATCATACATATCAAATGACGTATGTAATCTAGAAGTCGTTTAAAAACTGGTTTGTACTTGCAAGAAAAAAAGGTTAAACATTTTTTTTGTTGAGACACTAGTACATGAACTATGATGATATTTATTAATGATTAATGATTTTGTTATCACTAGTGACAGGTAGCTCCCAACTTTATAACACGTTTTATTGTTTCTGTATTTTCTTAATATATAATTTTCAAACTCCTCTTAATGTTTAACAGTGATAAATTAGACATTGTGAAATCACTATTGTTAAAAAAAACAAGGATGTCAAGATTAAAGTGTTTTAAAAGTAAAAAAATTAAATGTCGTCTAATGAATACAAATGTATGTGTTGCAACGTATCAATAAATTGAACTTGGTTACATTTTAGTAAAAGTATCATACAAAATATAAATATTCAAATTTAATGTAATAGTAGATAATTTAGCTTGAAAGATAGTATATTGATGTGAATATAAGACGTTAATCATCACAACACAAAGACTCACATGGTATCTTCAATAGTATCTTCACACTAGTACTTATTTTTAAGAAACAAGTATGAGTATACGTTAAATTTAGTTTATAGGATTTATGACAAACACCAACCTTATGAAATAGATGTTTATTTTTATCAACGTTTTAAGCTTTAATTATTTTTATTCGGTGATATTAATGTGCAGGTCCTAGAAATGAAGCCTTATAGGTCGACATGTCGCTTAGCGCGAGTAGTTGGGGGAAACTTGTTTTTGTCTAAAATGCATTCATATCTAATTTATTTTGTTTTATATAAATATTATTATATTATCTCTGTCAATAAAACATTCTTAATGATTTTTTCCAACAAGATATCTATGTTAAGGAGGTCAAATTTCATTGTGAGAGGGTCTACTACAGGTGAAGTTTGTTTTTGGTTGTGTGGATTTGCAAGGAACCTATTTACATATTTTGACTTTTATATAGTTAATTAGGTTTAGTAAACCCGTGTAATACACGGGTTGGATAAATAAAATTTTAATATAATGAATTTATTAATTATAAAATGATATTCTAAGATATGATATAACTTAAATTACGTATGAAAAATGACTATAAATAATAAAACAATAATATCGAATTTTTAAAATTTTGTTTTTAAAACTCTTTTAAATAAATATTTTGTTCTAAAACAAACCTTATAAAAATACATTTTTTAAAATTTATTATTACAACTCCCAAATTTGATTATTTTTTGTTTCTAAATGAATATATTTTTAGAAGTATCATTTATTTAGAAATAACCTTAATAAATAGATTTCTTTCTTAATATATTAAATATTAAAAAATATTAAAATAATATTATTAGTAATTAAGGTAATTATTTATAGGAGAGAGATACGGGAAAAATTTGGTGAGGAGAATTGTGGTGCTGACACATGGTACTCACATTTACTCTTTTATTAGAATGGGAGGATTTACCTTTTTTTAACCAAGAAGTGAGCATTTTTATTACCAATCAACTATAGCTAACGACTAATATTTAGTTGGATTATTTTCACCCTAGTCGTTTTATCATACATTATTCGTAATTTATCAAAGTTGCATATGAAATGAGATAAGAGTATTACCATATAATAGTAAGTTAGTAATGAGGGAACATATTATCTTAAAATTCAAGTTTTTATAGAAAAATATCAAACTGAATTGAATAAACATGACGCCAATCAGTGAAGCAAAGTCACACTTACGTCGTGTTTGGTCAAAAGTTTTAGGCAATCCATAACACGTGTCACAAGACGCAACTAATTCCACAAATTCAATACGAACGATCATAACCGCGTACACTGATGTCTTTTATTCACCTAGACCCATAAAAATATTTCAAAATACGCGCTCTACTGTAAGTCTGTAACAAACTAACAATACTTCGACTTTTTACACATATTGACACCTTCTGTATTCAGCTTCATCCTTTTCTCATAACTTTTATAATATCTGATTTTTCTATAAATTTTTACTGTCTGAAAACAAATATTTAAGTTAATGAAAATACAAATTAGACTTGAATTGAATTGAAATTGTCTTGTAAAAACTAACGGAAGCTTCTACGCACACGTGTCAAAGTGTCACGTGCCTCGCACGTGTTGTCATCAGTACGGCTCATATGTTCTCTTCTATACTTGTATATCATCATCACCACCACCTAACAATCTTCCTTCAGAATCCGTACAGTGTTAAACATCACATCACATCACCTCCGATCGGAGTTATCAACTTCCGGCAGCTGTACGGAGCTCCGGCGATGGTGACGGAGACTGAAATCCACACGAACTACTCATACATGCGACGGAACTTCAGCATCACCACCACAAACAACGACGACTCCACCGCCTTCAGCGACTGCAACAGCGACCGCTCAGGCGAGTTCACCACCACGCCGTCGGAGATCCGCCGTGTGCTCATCGCCTGCGCCGCCGAAAACTCCGACGATCTGATCAAACACCTTGTTACAGGTCTCGAATCATCCTCAATCGACGATCAGAAGCAAGCGGCAATGGAGATTCGATTACTCGCGAAGAACAATCCGGAGAACCGATTGAAGATCGCAAAAGCTGGAGCGATTTCACCTTTGATTTCGTTAATATCGTCCTCAGATCTACAGCTTCAGGAGTACGGAGTCACAGCGATATTGAATCTATCACTTTGCGATGAAAACAAGGAGCAATTGTCGTCACCTGAATCGATCGGTGCGATCGTCAAAGCGTTGAAGATCGGAACATCAACGGCGAAGGAGAACGCCGCGTGTGCGCTCCTCCGGCTATCTCAATCGGACGGTACGAAATCAACGATCGGACGGTCAGGAGCGATTCCGTTACTGGTGAACCTTCTAGAAACCGGAAGCATCCGCGGGAAGAAGGACGCATCAACGGCGTTGTATTCGTTGTGTTCGTTGAAGGAGAATAAGATCCGAGCGGTGGAGGCGGGGATCATGAAGCCGTTGGTGGAGCTGATGGCGGATTTGGGGTCGAGTATGGTGGATAAGGCGGCGTTTGTGGTGAGTGTGCTGGTGGCGACGGCGGAGGCGAGGGTGGCGATGGTGGAGGAGGGGGGGATTCCGGTGGTGGTGGAGGTGGTGGAGGTGGGGTCGCAGAGGCAGAAGGAGATAGCGGTGGGGATATTGTTGCAGTTGTGTGATGATAGCGTTGTGTACCGGAGTATGGTGGTGCGTGAAGGGGCGATTCCGCCGTTGGTTGAGCTTACACAGACCGGTACCAGTCGTGCTAAACAAAAGGTAACCGACTTCTTTATTATCGATGATTAGTTGTTAGTATCATCAAGTTATTAATATTCGTCAATGTTTGCAAGAGATCATTGGCAAAAAGTAACCGATTTAGTCAAAAAAAACTTTTTTTTACGTAAACTTTTGCTCTTAACAACAATTTTTTGATGGCGAATCATTTAAACTCATAATTTTAATAGAGTAACGGAGATGATCGGATAGGCTATTAGTTTGTCAGTGAACAAATAACCGTTAAAAAACATAACTTTAGTCAATAGACGGTCCTAAATTTTACTATACCCTAAGATCATAATAGGCGAAAACTTTTTGTTAATTAGCTATTTCATCTTATTGTACAAAATTATTTGTTAAATAAAAATAAATTACAAACAAACTTTTAATTTCTAAAGAATTATATTTAGTTATTTTCGAAATATTAAGTAGTCTAGTACTTCGTATAAGATGATAAAATTATAATATTCTGAAAGGGGTGATATCACAAAAACCAATATGCATGTCTATATTTATTAGAAGTCACTCAATCTGATTTTTATTTTAGTATTTTTAAAGTTTCATTATATTAAAACAACTTATTACTAGATTTTCTAACCTAAATACATCACAATATGTATCTTTAATGATTTCTCATCTTTTGGTTATGAGACACATAACTTAACATTACAATGTTCTATGGTGGATTTTTTTGGGTAAAAATAAATGGAAAAGTTAAAGGCATTATATTTTTCTAAATGTACTTAATTATATTTTTTTAATTAATGAGTTGTGTTAACTTTAAAATTGAACAATATTTAATAAAATGACGCTTAACATTTTCTTAGAAAAATATCATCCTGTTTCAATCAATTTAAAAGTTAACAGGCTATTATGTTAGTTTAGTTAGTTTCATAAGGTTGCGACTTCAATAATATATATCAAACTATCAAATTATTATGATAGGTAGTATTAGTTGATGTGGGTAGTTTTGTCGTGTTATGAAGAATGATTGGTTAATGATTTGGATGGTGGACAGGCGGAGACGCTGATTGAGCTTCTACGGCGACCAAGATCCGGCAACGCCGGTCACACCCAGGATTTGTCAGATTAGCATGTTCCACTTCACCCCACACCTATTAAATAACTAATCAATTATAATAATAATAATAATTACAAATGTGGGAAAACAAATTGTATATTCTCAAGCTTCCGCTTCCTATGCTTTCTTTGTAAACACTTATTATTAATATTATTATTATTATAACTTTTATTATCTATTAAAGTTCCGTTTTTCCCGGTAAACAACATACAAACCATTGTTTTGAAAACCGGATCGGACCGTACGGTTCTGGACTCCAATCCGGTCCAGTTCGGTACTTTAAACCATTTTGGCATTAAACTAGTGGTCGGACCGGTTGAACCGATCGGATCAGCGGTCGAATTGGGAACAGGGGGTCGAACTAGATGAACCGGGGTTTGGACCGGTCGAACCATTTTTTCATATATATTTTTTAATTTTTTAGTATTTTTTACATATATATATTTATAAAATAATTGTAATTTTATCCGTTTTTATATCTGGTCCGACCAGTGAACCAGTAAACATCCGGCTCACTGTCCGATATGATTATCAAAACACTGATACAAACTACAAACGTTGCAAAAGCACGTTTATTTAATAGTATTCCGTTTTTGAAGGATTGAATCTGTCATATTATCAATTTACTAGAGGAGAGTTTTGGAAGTCGTTATTTTCCCGAATGAGGTTGTTTGTTACGATATAAATATATTTATCTAAAACTAAAAGTGGTTTAAAAACAATGAATGAATGAAACAAATGTTATCATCATAAATGCATTTAAATAGTTAAACAAGTCGTCAAAGTACGTGTGATAAGAACAAGGTGTAAACAAGCCAAGTTGATCACATGTTAGAGATCAACTCGTTAAAAGCTAAAATCGACCTCATGGTAAACGAGCTTGAGCTCTTATTGTGAGGTTCATTTAATAGAAAATTTTGATTCTGAATATCACATATTAAGTTTGACTAGACTCGAGAGCTAAGCAATCATATAATTGTTATCTAAAATATTAGATATGTAAGTTTTTTAGAACAACTCACATACTGAATTATTCTACTCCTAATTTACACTAATCTATTATAAGCGGCACACAAACCCTTACCTCAAGAGAAGCATCACCACTCTCACTTTAATTATTTTACTAGTGGACCCAATCCCACACCCATATTGGATGCCTTATACATGATAATTATTATTATTATATAAAAAAGTATAATTATATAGTTACATGAATAAACATATAGAAATAAAGTAATAAACAAGTAATAAAGGAGAAGAGCGAAAGCTTAGAATATGCTTACTAGCCAATGTCATAAACTCATACTCTAGAAATAAACCCTTTAAACGGATAAATTCAAACCAAAGTCTTTTAAATAAATACATCAAGAGATTAAGCGAACACAAACTCTTTTCATAGTTTTACGCATAAAATCATAATTCATTTACACGCAAATATAATTATATTTGGTAACTAGGTGTCGTCCCCAAGACTTTCTATAGACTTACTATAGTCATTACATGCATGTATATTCGTTTAATATTATATCTATAACACGTGCACGCACCTTGCTTTTTGTGCAAATTAAGGTTATTACTACTTTTAAGAATCACATTTTATATTTAGAATGGTTTTAAATATCACAATTAACTCTTTGGCAATTATCAATTATCCACTGCTAAAGTGAATATGTCGCAAGACACTTAGGGACTGTTTTGCAACTTTTGAATGATTAAATGTTGAATCAATAACAGGTCTGAACCATTAAGTGCTGAATCATTAAAAGACCTGAACCATTAAGTGCTGAATCATTAAGAGGTCTGAACCATTAAAAGCTAGTATATCGTTTAACTATTCAAATGCAAATGTCTGACCAATTCAGATAAGAGGTCTTAACCATTCAACATTAGACCTTTTAATTATTCAGCACTAGTATAATGCTTAACCATTCAGAGACAAATGTCTGAACCATTCAGACATTTAACAAACAGTCTGAACCATTAAGTGCTGAACCATTCAGACATCTGAACAATTACGAGGCTGATTAAAAGGCTGTCAAACAACCCCTTAAAAATTGGTCAATTAAGAGATATTGAGCTCAAATCTTGATCAAAGCAGATACTTTAGGTTGAGCTAAGGGATATTTGCAGTTGTGGTTTTTTTGTTGAAAGGGTTGGGGTGTCCCGAGTAGAAACATATAACTAGATCCGATTAAGATAACACTTATTTTTCGAAGCAGTTATGTACATATGTTGTTAGAAAAGAAAAATCTTTGGCAATAATTTAGATTGGTACCACTTTCTTTTGGATGAATTTAGTACGTCTCTTAAAAGCTATAATTTAAAGCAGCTTTAAAAAGCTACCACTTTCTTATGGATGAATTTGAGAGCACAAGCAACTAATTTAGATTGGTCTCTTTGGTGTAACAACTTGTTATATTTTCATTCGCCCTGATCAGCTATTTTCTTATAGATTCTTTGTTCCGTCTAGCATCTTGCGAGGTTCTTTTTATTCTATATGTTGCCCACCGTTCAAAAAAGAGTCTTTGGTGAAATGTTTTTACGAGTTGACCGGATAAGTCGGGATTGAAAACTAGTATCTAACCGGTGTGGTTAGCCTTTCCAAATCGTTTATAAATAATTGATTGAAGTTTTATTATGATATGAAATTAAACAAAGAAATCTTTAAATAAGAGTCTGGTTAAAGAGACACCCCAATATTTTAAATCAACACCCTAAAATTTCTATACGTGTAGTATAGCCCCATACGCGTCGTATAAGGAGGGGTCGTATAGGGCTATATGTGTCGTATGGGGCTATATGTGTCGTATAGCCCTCTGACAGTCCCCTGAATTTTTCCTCGTAGTCAGTGTCGAAATTCGCTATACGCGTCGTATAGCCCTATATGTGTCGTATAGGGGGGTCGTATAGGGCTATATGGGGCGTATAGCTCTCTGACAGCCCCCCTGAATTTTCCTCGTTTTCCGTGTATTCGACCCTATACGCCGCGTATGGACCCATACGCGGCGTATAAGGGGGTGTCGATTTATCTGATGGGTGTCTTTATATTAGGACCCATTCATGCATGAATTACGTCATCTCGAAATAAATAAGATTTATATATGTCGTATTTTAAAACCGATAAAACATTTACTCATATTCAATATTGTTATTAATTCAATGGAAACAGAGAATCTAAATGACAAATACGTACCAAGACAATAACTAGAATCTAATTGTAGAAATTATATTATTGTTTCCAAAGATACCTAAGGAGTAACGATGATTCCCCATTGCATCTATTTATCATTTAGTATTTTTAATATTGGGTTTTTTTTGGCGTTTTACAACGATGATCATATTCATAAACACAATAAAAAAATAAAAGTAGCTATAAAATGCGGGGCCTGTAATATTTGAAAACTATTAAGCATGTAGGATGCTGGATGCCTATAATTACATTGTCACGCGATTATTAACTTACTTTACATAAGAGCATTTACGGTGGAGGCTTAAAAATATGTCAGTGTATTTCTTATATTATATGAAATGGGTTTTGAGTGGTTGTGAGCGAATGAGAGAGAAAATGTCACTATTTATCGGTATATTGAAGAATCACTGTTCAATCCCAACAAATTTTTTAATATTTTTTTAAAGTGTTTGTGAGCGGTGGAGAGAGAAAAAATTAATGATAATGGCATAAAAATATTATTTAATTGAAGAGCAGAGAGAAAAAATAATGATTTTTAATTTAATTATATGAATAAAGATGAATAATCCACTTTGAATGCTTTAATCATTTTAGTCATCCCCAATCATGTATCCTAGAATGGGTGTCTAATTCGGGGGCGCCTCAATGATATGAGAGCTTCAAACTAGAGGTGTTCAATATTTAAATCGGATTTGAAAAACTCGAAATTCGATTCAATTCGAGTCGAAAATCATTGATTTGAAATTCGATTCGAAATTTCGAATTCAATTCAATTCGATTCGAGGTCTAATTATCTAATTCGACTCGAATTATGAATTTGTAATTTTTGATTCGATTCGAAATTCAAATTACAAATACACACATATACATTTATTTATTTTGTATATTAATTAAGAAATTTACATATGAGAAATTAAGAATTAAAAGTTTAAAAAATATTTATTAATTTAGAAATATCACGTGTAAGATACCTATAATTACATTGTCACATATAATTATTAATTTACCTTACATAAGCATTTTAGCCATCCCCAATCATATATCCTAGCATATATGGGTATCTAACTCTAATTCAAGGGCGTTTCAATTTATACGACAGCTCCAAACGAACTAAAAATTTATGGCTTTTTTTCTATAAATCATCATAAATCCTTCTCATTTATCCAGGTTAAAAACCAACGATTATAAACTAAAGAGTTTATTACTGAAAGTTCTTTAAACTAGTAGTTTAAAAAATAACTAATTAGAAAACCTCGAATCCTAAGTCCCAAATTCTTAGAACTAATGAAATAATAGAACACGTTAAACAAATCAAACAAGTAACAATGCAAATTCAATTTGATACAATGGTTTAGCAAGGATCAATCAAACAAAACAAAGTTGCTAATGGTCTAATAGAACGTTGCAGATTTAAGAACATTTAGTTAAGTTGAAACAAATGAAGGACATATAGCAAAGATGACACAAATCAATTTTGAACAACCAAGGAAATTTAGCTAAGTTGACCCAAATCAATTTATATTTGGAGTAAATTATACTTTTTGTCCATTAAATTTATAGGAATTTTTAGGTTTTATACTTAAACTTAAGAAATTACAGTAAACATCATTTACATTTTTTTAAAAAGCACGTTTTCTCCTTTCCTCTAATGGCCGTCTATTTTTGACGTTAAATCAGTCATGGGCTTATAAAACTCATGGTTATTTTATAGCTATTAACCTGAAACTTAAATCTAAAACTAAAAAGAAAACTAAAGAAATATATAAAATCCACAACCCAACACTCATTCTCACAACTCTCTCTCTCTCTCTCTCTCTCTCTCTCTCTCTCTCTCTCTCTCTCAACCATTCTGAAACTCATGTCTCCGGCAACCATCACCGACAATGTCTCCGGCACCATCATCACTCACCGTGGTGATGTCTCTCTCATTCATCTCTCTCTCTCTCTCTCTCATGGCTAAAGAAGTCTACATCTGAAAATATTTTTGACTTTAAAAACCCAGATCTAATAGAGGGATGGTGATTTTTTATGATGGAGGTGACGATGATGGTGGTAGGCTAGTTGCAGGTTGGGGTTGATGGAGGTACAATGGTGGTGGTCAGGTGATTGCGGGTTGAGGGATGATAGAGGTGCCGATGGTGGTGGTTGGGTGGTCGTGGGTTGGGGTTTGATGGGTGTGACGATGGTGATGGTCGGGTTTTCACAAGTTAGGATAGTGGTAGGTTTTTAATGTATATAATTGATTTTGAGTTTCAAGTCATAATTTGAGGGTACATGATAATGATGATGCGCTAGTAAAAGACGTTTATTGTAATTTTCTTAGTGTAAGTATGAAACCTGAAATTTACTATATACTTAAAGGATGAAAAATGTAATTTACTCTTCTATTTATATACTATTACATTTTCATTAGATGAATAGTACTAAAATTATAAATAAAATTAACCCTCAAAAGCCGCTAAACAAAAAAAAGCACACAGGGATAGAACCAGCGCCTACTTACTCTGCCGACCCTAAGTTGGCCACGAACCTCAACACCATTAAGCATGATCTTTAAAGAGTGTTCATTGAACATGATTACTTAGTGGCTCTAACTGATGTTAACTATATACACAGTTTGAGAGTAAAAGTTTCGAATCAAGTGTGGGACATTTCTACTGAGGCGGGTGTGAAGGGTTCCGTCAAAAAAAATTTCAACAACCTGTGTAACACCTTTCGTGATCCTAGAATTTCCCCGGGTACCCCCTCCATCAAAAAAAATGTTGGTATTAGAGATTTAGAGGTGACAAAATGGTTTTGCCGTTTAAAAAGAAAAAATAAAAAGGAGGTGACAAAATGGACGAGTTTAGATAAGGGGTTAGCACAAGTCTTTTTTTATGTGCCGAATTCACCTAAAACATGATGTTTTTTTTAACAGCCAGGGGCAGACCTACCCCTAGAGGAGGGGGGGCGGCCGCCCACCTTAAATTTTTTTTTCAATGTTATATATATGCTAAGTTCTCGACCGCCCCTTGTAAAATTTTGCAATCGCCCCCTGTCAAACAAGCGGATGGACTTCAATCAGAAATGAAAAAATACAACTTTGTCTTCTACTTACACTTGATGTCGCATATTCTAGATATCACAAACACGTTATCTCAAAGTCTTCAAAGAAAAGAGCAAGATTTATTGAATGCAGTTTCATTGGTTTCTTCTACCAAACGCCAACTTGAGAAATTTAGAATGGAGGGTTTCATAAGTTATTTGACAATGTTAACTCTTTTTGTGAAAAATATAAACTTGAAGTGATAAACATGGATGATGAGTACATTAACTCAAAGAAGCCAAGACAAAAGACAAATATCACATACCGACACTATTTTGAGTACGATTACTTCAATGCGGTTTTAGATATGCAAATATAAAAGTTTGGGAGTCATTTTAACGAGGTAACATCCAACTTACTTATTTGTTTGAGTAGTTTGAGTCCTTGTGATAATTTTGGTGGGTTTGACGTTTCAAAAATACTAAGATTATCCGACTTGTACCCGAATGATTTCAATGAGAATGATAAAATAAGACTTCCGATTGAACTAGAGATTTATATTGATGATTTAAAAGCGGATAGTCGATTTTCCAACTTGGATGGTTTATCAAGTCTCTTACACTTAATGGTTCAAACAAAGAAACATCTTTCATTTACAATGGTATATCGTTTATTGAAGCTAGCTCTCGTATCACTCATTGCAACCGTAACAGTTGAAAGATGTTTTTCGGCAATGAAGTACTTGAAGTCCGATTTGCGTAATTGGATGGGTGATGAAAATTTAAGCGATAGTTGTATTTGCTTTATGGAGAAAGATTTATTTAGAAATGTCTCATAGATGTTGTTATGGAAAGATTTCAAAAAATGAAACCTCGTAGAGAACAACTTTAGATATATTGTACCTTTATTTTATTTTTGTAATAACATTTGACGTGACTTTATTGGTTTTATGAAATTTAGTTTGATTGTCTTTCTTTTTTCTAAATGAGCCGACCCGATCCAACCCGTAATGGACCCGAAATGGTTCGAACAAATTCATTATATAGCTTTACCGCGTTAGTCAACCGACCTTTAAGAAGTTTCCGCCCCCCATGAAAAAAATTTCTGGATACGCCACTGTTAACAGCTAAGACGATTATACTCGAAAACCTCGGTGAAGAACGGTGGAGAGTTAGTTACTACTACAACATGGTCCAAACTAATCTAGGTCTGGTCAAGTGCTCGTGTACTATCGATTTTTATATATGTAGCTATAGCTATTTGTTTTCGTGTGCTCTATTTTTTGTGTTTTGACATTGACAATTAAACTTTATAGAGAGATTTCTTGGTGAAGGATATCTCAAATGTTTGTTCATTATTATATAAGTAGTTATTTTGCTCTTAAGTTTAATTATAAATAAATAAACATGCACAAGAGAACATACATTATAATGGGTATTAATTGATCAGCTCTATTTAAACAAGAGAGTAAATTTCTTCATGAGATGAATAGTTTTACAACAAAGAAGAAGAACCTATCAAGTATGGATCGTGTTTCAGTGACTAACAAGGTTCGTTGTTTTTGTTTACACTTCAGAGTTAAAAGCTGTAGGGAAGCATGTAAATGAAACGAATGTTCAATCACTTGTTTGACTGAAAGCTTGTTTACGTTTATTATAAACAAACGAACATGAAACAAAATATGTTTAACTAAACGAACATACATGAATACATTCTTAGTGCGTTCATTTACGATTATTTATGTTCGTATAATGTGGTCATTAAAGTTAATTTATTAGTTATTACTAATAGCAATTGGCCATCATGTGTCAAATCTATAAGCTCAACCAAATTTTAGAACCAAGTCTTGGCTCAACTAACAATTTAAGGTGTTCATTTGCTTTGTTTACATTCTTTAAATTTGCTTCATTTCATTTGACTTCATTTACAATATTAATTAACAAAACATAAATAAACACAATCACATTCCTTTTCTTAGCAAGTGGACATTGAAAGAAATCCGTTACTTTGTTCGGTTATTGTTAAACAAACGAACATGAATAAGTCACGCTTATATTTGTTTGGTTCATTTACAAGCCTAGTTGCAGGAAAACCAAAAACGGGAAATGTCACATAATAGTAACCAAATTTCAAAAGTGTTCTAATTTAGTCACTCATGTATATTTTTCTCAAATTAAACCACCAAACGATCAAATCGAGTCATCATTAAAAATTTTATGTCAAGAAAATAACGGTGGAGAAGACGTGAGGGTCAGAATTTTCAATATATAAAGTTATATTTAAAAAAACATGTTAATTTTGAAAAAAAATACCTGAATTTTATGTCAACGTTCCATATCAGCATCAAAAAATAGAAAAAATATATTAATTGAAACAAAAAATATAACATGCTAAAAAAGATGTTAAGACTTTTAATTTATATAAAACATAAAAACTGAGTGACCTAATTGGAACACTTTTAAAAGTTGAGTTACCTAATTAAAACAATTTTGAAAGTTGGTTACTCTTTTACAAAGTTAACCCAAAGAAAAAAAATCAAAAATTTAAATCCTTGTTGGTTGAGTCGTTATTCTTAACATATTTAATATTTTCATAAGAATGGAAATGTTCTACTCAAACGCTAAAGGATTGCATATTAAGGAAGTGGTGTTCAAAGTTGATATCCAAATTTCATCCAAGCTTAATGGCTAGGTGACCTTAAAAAGGTTAGAATGTATAGTTGGAAAAATTATAACAGGTTCACTATGTAAAACTAGTTAAGTGATTCATCACAAGATATATCACACGTTTAAATCCCCTGAAACTTGTAATCAGTATTATACTTATTTACCTATACTTATATTATACTGAAAATATGAGTAGTATTTTAAATTTTTTTGAAGTTGGAAGCTTAAAACTAAAAAAAATCCAAATTGTTTGAATCATACTTGAGAATTTGATATTCGAGTCGAGTTTTTAGAACAAATTTGAGACACTGATGTAAGTAATGATAATATCAAGTAATTTTTAACCAAGTAGGATAATAAACAAACGAAGATCCCTCTTACCTGTGAGAAACCCACAAACTCAACAGGTATGGGACCATGATACAATCAAGTATGTCCTATGGGTCTGAGAACCATCGAGACTCATCCGACTCACCAGCACATTAACATCTATGTTTGTTGAGATCTCAGTGCTTCGACCATCTAGATTGCAATCTTGGCCTTAAACTAATATCGACTGGCGCATGTAGCAACTAACAAATTAACATTTACTGACAGTTTCTTACGCGTACTTCCAGTAAAAGCTAAGGTGAAGCCTGAAGGCCAAAGTAGACAAAACCAATCATGTGGCTCTATCAGCAACAGACGGCTAATACACACAAACTGCAAATTAACATTTACTGGCTTTACATAATCATAAGCCTAAACCAACGTTTTATTTGAGTTTCGCGAAGCAACAATGATCATTGCTTGAGTCTTAAATCATACATGGTACAAATGTGAGTACTGGTTGCATAAAAAACCTGTTTTTGAACCAGTACTATTAATTTAGAGCTTTTAGGAAATAATGAAGATCAAACTCAGCTCACTAGCACAAACAACGGCTTGCCTGCTAATCGATCCCGACCCTAAAACCAAGAAGGTGGTATAAATTAATAGCAAGTTGATCGTCATTTAATAGTCACAAAATTAATAATAATTTATAAAGAATGTTGGTAGTCAAATATTAAAGTTAATAGAAAGCTATACCTTCAGTTCAGGCAATTCAATAACACAGGCACACTCAACAACATTGACTCCAACACGCTCTGAAATCAAAAGAATAAGAGTTTGATGATGATCATAATAGTAACATTTTGGAGGGGAGAGGGATTAACACAATAATATTACCAAGTAAATTGATTGCAGCACGCAAAGTTCCTCCTGTTGCAATTAAATCATCTATTACAAGAGCACGTTCTCCCGCTTCTACAGCTCCAACGTGCATCTCAATTTTATCAGTGCCATACTCCAAGGAATACTCTTCTGATATAACAGCTCCTGAAAACACAACAAATGATCAACACATCATATAAACTTGTAAAGAGCTTAATTTGTTGTCTAAATGTGCATATACAAAAGAAGGATTTTTTGTCAAGCTATGACAACATAGATGTGGCCTAGGCGATTGAGATGTAAAATTCTAAGTTATCCTACGTCTATATATCCTATCCATGTACAGGTAAACACACATTGAAGCTTGATTTTAAAAAGCGCAAGCCACTTCAAGGCGTTTAGATTCTAAAAACGAGGTGCAAGCAGCAAGGAACGAAATAAGTTTTATGCACAACCAAACATATCAGCATTCTTCATCAAGTTACCATTCATAATCTCTTCATCCTTTAATCGTTTTTACATATCAGCCTCCTCCATATTCTAATTTCGACCAATTTTGACCCACATGTGCATTAAGCACCGCCTCAATGCCATGAAGCGTATTTCCCTATCACCTCACATACCTCGCTCTTTAAAAGCAGGTATTGATGGCTAGGATACATAAAAAATACAGACTTGAAGTTTATAGATATAGTCACAAAGAATGGGAGCCAAGATGTACCAGGTAACTTGTTCGGCTTTCTCATAGGGACAAATTTTGCACCAATGGCCAACGCAATCGGAGGACCGAATATGAAGCCTCTTGCTTCAACACCTGCATTATTACAACTATAATCAGCCAAAATTCATATGTTATAAGTAACTACAGTGCCCTCTCATGCAATTGAAAGCCTTCCTAATTTCTGCATTTGTTTCACAATACAGAAGAAAGACAGTGTAACTGTAAACAACATCTAGTTAACAGCAACTAAATGTCATTCTATACTCTACAGACATCAATTTCAACTCAAAAGCTTCAAAGCTTGAATCTAAAGCAAAATTTCATCTCTCAACAAGTTTTCACAACGAATCAGTACAGATCTCATCATTTCATACAGATAATCTCTAAAACAACATCAGAAGAGAGATTATACCAGCAACAACGGAGATCTCTTTATCCTTATACCTCTCAACAAACAGATCGATCGTATCCTTAAACGCCACCGGATCAAGCAACAACGTCGTTATATCCTGAAACAAAATCCCTAACCACACACACACAAAAACCTCAATCAACTCAACAGATTCAAAATCAAACCTAACAAACGCAAAATCAATCGATCTCTCTAAAACAAACACACGATCGTAAGTGTTAATTATCGCACCTGGTTTAGGGAAGTCTGGAATGACGCGAATGGAGGATGTGATTCGAGCGATGCGATCGTCTTTGACGACGTCGTCACGGTGGCCGTCGGAAGTAGGAGTGGCCATGTGAGAGGAGCGGCACGGCGGCGGGACGGTACGGACGGCGGAGTGGAGGCGGCGGCCACCGGTGGCTACTGGTGGCGTTGCGGCGGAGATGGATCTGTTGGTTTTGCAAGTGGGTGGAGAGGGTTTTAGTGGATTAACGAAAGTGGTGTTGGATGTGGAGTTAATTGTGAGTGGGATTTTAAGCGTATTCATGTTTAGGGTTTGTTTGTCTGAATCAATAGTAGTGAGTAGACGACAAGTTGGACTTAATTGAGAGTATTTAATTTTCTTGATCAACATGTTTAAAATGTGTGTCATTTCTTAAAAAAATGAGGGGAAATAAGGATCATAATATACACACACAATTTATAAATCGAAACCGTTTTATACGTCTCGTATGACATATGACACCATACACGGCGCATATGATCAAAAACATTAAACACGAGAAAAATTCTAGGGTGCTATTAGAGGGTTACACGCTCCTTAAAACCATATACTACACGTATAGGGTTATTCGACGCATATAGCAAATTTTGACACTAACTACGATAAAAATTTCATGAGGCTGTCGGATGGGTTATATACACTGTATAGGGTTATTTGACCCACATATACGACGCGTGTGGTCCTATACGACCGGTATAAGTATTTGGGGTGTTGATTTATAATTATGAGGTGTCTAGATATTGATGCCTTTAAATATAGATGTAGGGGTAAAATTAAGTGGATGTGTGAGTTAGTAGTTGAAAAAAGGTTTAGGTTTTATTTTATTTTATATATATAGTAACTTACAGAAAATATTCTTTAACTATATTAACTTGTAAGTTTTATCATTTATCTTTAATAATTATGTTTGGCGTCTTTTATTTATGAGGTTTGTAACACTTGACATCATTTACACTAATTGATGTTAGCCTTCTCTATTAAAATTTCTTCAAACTAACTAAACTACATTTAATTCTGATTAATTAATCTCCATATCAATTTTGATTACTTATGGGACTTTCGAACCTTCTCTTGACCCTTTTAAATTAATCCTACAAACTTTCCTTCAGGTCTAAAACCTAACCATATTTGTTATTTATGGTTACCTGAAATTGTATCATTTTCTTCCCCACTGTTGTGCAACAGGCACCCTAGCACGAATAATGTACTTTCAATATTGATACCCGTACTTACATTTATACGAATCATTTGAACAGCAGGCATCCTATATTTCTTTTCGAAAACTCTGATCTATTATTAAATTATGTTTTTGTTTTGATTCGTTATGATCATTAGTTGTTTGTTCTGCTTGTTGATACTTTAGCATGCAATAGAGTTTATAAACTTGTATTTATTATTGCACATTCTCATAGATAATGAGACTTTATACTTAAGTATTGTTAGGTAGTTATACTATATATAGAATTTAGTAGTATATTACTCAAGCATGTCAAAATGTTATCGTGATGTCAATGATGTAATATTTTTCGCACAACTACATATGTGAAAACATTTTCTCAATTCCAAAGCCGACCTCGAATTCAGAGATCTCCACCATATCAAGCTTTAATTGCTCTAGTGGTTTAAGATCCATGGGGTAACAACGAAAACTTTGATTGGGATTCAAGTATCATTGAACTCTTCAATCATCTTAAAGTTCCAACCCTACGGGAGGAGTTTGCATCATGGGACGATTAAAATAACACCTACTATCCAAAACAACGTTGCACATTACGGTTCAAAAAGAAAATTAACGTTAAAAAAACTAAGAGTTACTTGTAATTGTATGATAGGTAAGGGGTATGAATAAAAAACTTCCAAAAATACAACTACACATATGCCCACTATAAATAACAGTCTCCTGTTGGTAATTCATCATCTCGCATATCGATATCCTGTGAGTTTGTCGCTACCTAACCCTCTATCAATCTTCACAAGCTTTACAAATTCGTTGCATTTGAGCTAATTTGGGCATCTAGGGTTTCTAATCGTTTAATCGGAGATGGAAACAGCAATGGTTGTTCGATCTTCTTTTGGTACTTGTATCAGACCGTCGAATCGAACCCATTTTGGGCGCTCCGGCAATGGATCCATCGCGTTTGCTACTGTTTTGAATAAGGTATATATTCATGTGCTACTTCGTGCTTCAAGAAAAACTGAATTTGTATGTGGTTTACATGGATTTGTGTAATGATTTTGCTGTTTTGTTTGAGGATGTTGATGCTACATCCATGCCTAATTACAGTCTAGTTTTGATTTATAAGTGGATTATCTGAAATGTATTAGTTATTAGATGAAATTCAATGAGAATTATGTTGGTTGTGGAACAAAGTAACCTCGGTGAATTGTAAAATAAGGGTTTTAGATTGATTTTTTTTATTAAGTGTTCGAATCATAGAGAGCTTAACATGGTAAATTATTGCCTGTTGCAAGTAAAACACGACTAAATGCCAAGTTTGATCACAATTTATGAATGCTAGAAATGAACAGCTAACAATTAACATGAGGTTAAGTTGAATCATAGTTTTTTATATGTTAGAAATGAACAGCTGATAACACTTCCAATAATTTGAATCATATCTATGAATCTTATGTGACCTTCTACTGTTTCAAAAAGTACACGGTTATTGGTCGGTGGTAGATAGGTCGGTTGTGTTCGTATGTAGAGCCCTTTCTATAGATTCTCGAAAGGGTATTTTTTTTCCAATAAACCTTGTAAGTTATTGGTTTTGAGCTTTCATGGTATTGGTGCACAGCTGAAATCAGGATTTCAATGGAGTGGGTGAGAAGAGAAAGGAAGGGTGATATACGAGAAGTCAAGAATGATACCCTTAGGTTGCCATGGGAAACATAATCTTACCAAACTAGTACCATATATTAAAATCAAACTCAAAATATAGAGCTAAATACTTTTCTTAATCTTCTAATCATCTTTTTAAACACAACCAAAGAACTATAGTCATTAGTTCTAGCTTCGAGGATAACTTTTTTCCTTTGATTGGTTGGTACAGGGAGGATTTCCTTCATTTTCCCACCCCCGAGTTGGACTCAGAAGTGTATCTTTACGAAGTCAAAAGAAGAGAAGTGCAATCAGAGCCTCATCTTCATTTGATTCTGCTGAACCTACTGCGCCAATTGCTCCACTTCAACTCGAGTCTCCAATCGGGCAGTTTCTTTCACAGATTCTAATTAGCCACCCACATCTGGTACCAGCAGCAGTTGAACAACAGCTTGACCAGCTTCAAACCGACCGTGATGCTGAGAAACAAAATGAAGAACCTTCTGCTGCAGGCACTGATCTTGTCTTGTACAGGTGAGTGAATATCTGGTGTAGTGATTTTGTTGCCATTGGTTATGTTCTTGTAAAACTAATGCTGGAAATTGAAGATATCTGATGAATGTTGTTTATGGTAATATATGAAGATTTCATATTGCTTTAACTCTTTTTGTAGGAGGATAGCTGAGGTGAAAGCTAACGAAAGGAAGAAGGCTCTTGAGGAGATTTTATACGCCTTGGTGGTGGAGAAATTCATGGATGCAAATGTTTCTTTAATCCCGTCTGTAACACCCTCGCCTTCAACAAGCCCCAGTGAAGATGACAAGCTGGAGCTCCTCCATTCCCCAGAAGCTCTAGAAATGATTCAAAGTCACTTGGCTCTCATACTTGGAAACCGTGTAGGTGATTCAACATCTATTGCTCAGATCAGCAAACTCAGAGTCGGGCAGGTATATGCAGCTTCTGTGATGTATGGTTACTTCCTTAAACGAGTTGACCAACGGTTCCAGCTTGAGAAAACCACAAGGATCCTTCCAGAAGGTCTGGACAAAGAAAACGATAATGTTCAACAGCATGCATCTGGAGACGAGCAGGTCCCACAAACTCACCCTGAAGTCACTTCATGGTCAGAACTCCCCAACTCTGAGCAGGCTTTCAGACCATCTCGGTTGAGGAACTATGTGATGTCGTTTGACGGTGAATCACTTCAACGATACGCTACAATTAGATCTAAAGAAGCGGTTAGTATCATTGAGAAACACACGGAAGCTTTGTTTGGAAGACCCGAGATTGTGATCACACCTGAAGGAAGGGTTGATTCGTCTAAAGATGAGGTTATTAAGATCAGCTTTGGTGGGCTGAGGAGACTTGTGTTGGAGGCTGTTACATTTGGTTCCTTCTTGTGGGATGTTGAGAGCTATGTGGATTCCAGGTACCATTTTGTTGCAAGTTAATGTTCTTAAAGTTGCATCCAGGGGATATTGCATGACTAAACAAACTCGATACTGTGTACTCCCGTAGGTTACTGGTCGTTGTGGCGTCAATTAGGTTGTATATAAACTACCATGTTCTTTCTTTAATTTCAGATCTAGCATCATACAGTTTATTTGGGATTCTTTTTTCTTTGCTTGAACACATATTGAGATGTTGATCACCTGTGTGTGTAAACACTTAGTTTCCACCCCCTCCCCCAAAACCTAGTATCATGCATATTTCACTATCAAGTAATCAGATAATCAATCTCAAACACTTTCTAATGGACATGAATTGAACCCGTCATGAAATTGAACGGTTTCAAATATGGGTCGATTTGAATAGACTTGAAGACTGTGACCGAAAAATCCAGCCTTACCATAACTATGCCCATGATAGCTATGTCATAGAATAATCTTTCGAGAATACATGTAGTGCTCGTGGTTGTCCAAGGGCCGGCCTATTTGTTCCGCATATGATAAGTTTTAATGGTTTCATCCTACATCGACTCGTCAGGGGAGTGACAACACCCCTGACCAATGTTACGCCGGAAACTACAATTACACATGCCGTAAGTACCATTGCCGCACAGCTATTGCCTAGGGTGGGGCGGTGTCAGGTGCCACTTGCTTTCCGTTGCCGATGCCACACTCACATGCCTTAAAACATAAGAAATTGATGTACAAGAACACTTGAGATCTTTATTGAGTTGATTTCCTTCATGTCATGTAATACCAAAATTCTGAACTTATAATTGTAGTATAAGTGCTAATATATCAACTGAAGAAAGAAGGAATATATGGTAATTAAGGATTAAGGCCTAACGCATGCCAGATTAGTGCTGTTAAAACATATGAAAAACGTGCAAGTTGCTGCCCATATTCCTAACACCTGCCGGCAGCCAGTTGCAATTGTTTACACAATCATACGTCACTAACCATAATACATAAACCTTATGTTTAGAAGTCATATAATTTCTTACTTGTTAATGTATATATAAAATATCTTCAGGGACAAAACAATTTTTAAACAGAGAACTAGATCATATAAATAATACACTGTCTTAAATTTGTACATAAAACAAATCTTCTTGAACATTAAATACTTTAGGATTTTCTACGAAAAAAATCATCACATCCTATCCCTTGTCAAATTAGAACCTATTATCTTTTAAGTAGAAAGTACACCACTTACCACCAGAATATTTCCATTAAGGACATAAAACAAAATTTTAGCCGTCTCTTTTTGTCTTTCCTATTATAATTTTTTTAACGGAAAATGTATGGCTATACTTATATGATAGTTGTTATTTTAATCAAACTCATATTTTAGTATCCCAACTAGGATCGCACCCCCTACCCTTTTCAAAAGAAAATTCACAACTGAATAACCTTCGACAAAACATAGAACCTTTTTACTCTGACCAAGACTCAAACCTAATACCTCATCATATTTTTATTATTTTAAGTACATCACCTCAACCATTTGTGTAACAGCCCACATAAATCGTACCAAAATATTGTTCGCTTTGCCCCCGATGGGTTGTCCATCCAAAAATTTCACGGTTTTGTATTCACCTGACGAGTAGCTTACCCAGGCAAAACACGTCTTGGCAAAACAGGTCTCCATCCCCTTATAAGTAAGGTTTCTTTCTCCCCTTCAAAATCCCTCCTTACAACTTGAGCTAGGGATCACCGGTCTCTTTCTTGATGAAATACATGAAATTATCTTCCATTCACTACGTACAAATATTTATACAATTCTAGCATTCTTCTACTTAAAATTCCTTTTATGTTAATATACCTATCTTATTTAGAAACCCAAGACATAATTATTATTTATTATTAATAAGATATTTGGCCAGCTAGCCGTTTGTTACACACACATAACTACACAAGTCATGACTTCAACACGCAAAGCCTCATAACCGACTACAATTCACTCCCACTTGTCACTCACTTTCCTCACACTCTTCACAATCACACCCCTTATATTACACACACCACACCCTTCACCATCTTCATTCATTCATTCATCTTTCTCATTACATCTCTGCAACTTCATTTCACCCTCCATTAATGGCGCTAGAGGCCTTAAATTCACCCACCGCACCGCCCGAACCGTCGTTCCGTCAACACTCCTTCACTCGTCTCCAATGTTTGGAGTCATGGGCCAAGGGAAAACGGTCCAAACGACCCCGTATTGACCATCCGCCTACCGAAGAACAATACCTTGCACTTTGCCTCATGCTTCTCGCTCGAGGCGGTGCTCGGGATCTGGATCCCGCCCCGCGTATGATACGCGGGGCGGGATCGGGTTCTGTTGTTAATTCTAGCCTTGTTTACACATGTAACGTGTGTAACAAGGCTTTTGGATCTTATCAAGCTCTTGGTGGCCATAAAGCTGGCCACCGGAAGAGCACCATCAGTGGTGGTGACATGGAGCAGTCGTCCCAACAGACTACAGTTGGGACGACTGATTCTCCTGTCTCCAGTGGCTACAAAAGTAGCCACCGGAAGAAAACTACCGGTGGAGGTGACATGGAGCAGTCGTCAGTCATGACGACTGACTCTGTTGTCACTGCCACCGGTAGTGGTGGTGACAGGAAAAGCCACAAGTGCTCCATATGTCACAGGTGTTTTCCCACCGGACAAGCGTTGGGTGGGCATAAAAGGTGTCACTACGACGGTCGTGTGACCGCCGGCGGCACCTCGTCGGAACACAGTCAACGTAGGTTTGACTTGAACCTTCCGGCGTTGCCGGAAAATATTATTTTTGGATTCTCCGATGATGAGGTGGAGAGCCCTCACACAGCTAAAAGATGCCGGCAGTTATGGATGTTGAGTTAGCTATTTTGTTAATTAGAATGTAGAAAATTGAGTGGAGTTGTTAAATTCTTTGTATAATAGTCTTTGTTACTTGGTACTTTGGTAGTGTGAATTGACGTTTAATTTATTTTTTTTAAATAAAGTTGTGGATAATTGACGTTTTTGATGTATTTTTGGATTTTGGGGATTCAAATGATTCCTAGTGGCTTCTAACTGTGAATTCAAAGGTAATCCATTATCTTTAACAAGAGTTCCTTAGCTGCCAGGGGCGTCTCAATGTTTTTAGAGGCCTAAAGCGAAGATGAAATCGGAGGCTCGGTTCGTTTGGGGCAAGCAAAATCATAAGCGAATCATGGGTGCGCAGTTGTTCATCTTAACCATTTGGCTTTGTTCGTCTCTTCCTTTCAACTCCCCCCCCCACTCCAACCCCCAATCAGAATTCACCAATAGCCTGTTTTGAAGATCTACGACCTGCCAACCTAGGTTTCCTTCTTTCTATCATTCATTCTGTTTTTTTAATTTAGTTTATTTTGGGCTTATATCGAGAATGAGCTGATACAATAAAATTTATTTTTTGGCGGCCTATTATAATGAGCGGGCTTAAAGCTCTAGCTTATTTTTTTAAGCTGTTGAGACACCCCTGTTAGCTGGTTTGTTGGTTTGTTCGTTAGCTTGTTTAAATTAAAGCCTAGATTATAAACCAAAATGATGTTATATTATATGGTGAATGTATTAGCTTGATTTAACAACGATCACTAAATATGTTTTATGAAATAAAGAAAGAGCTAAAATACTAAACTTTTCATAAAACACATTAAATTGTTTGTATCAGTCAACCGAAGCACAAAGTGGCTTACATGAGTTGCTAAGGGTCATTAGAAACGCGTCAAAGCAACGGGGTTTGTCAACTTATACAAGTTAAAAATAATAATATTTCAGAAAAATCACACAAATAAACATAAAATAAATATATACATATTATATGCACCTAGTCACGAGCTGAGCTCGAACCGAGCTAACCTTGGCTCGAGTTCGGCTCGTTTAGAATTCAAGCCGAGCCGAGCCGGCTCGTTTAGATTCGAGCTTTGTTCGAGCCGAGCTTTTTTCGAACGAACTTCGAGCGAGTTTCGAGTCACGAACTTTTTATACAACCAAATATTTAATTTGACAAAAACATGAATTATCATATCTATTTGGGTGATTTTTCCTATTTTCTACGCTAGAGGACAATGTTCGTTTTCTATAAAAATGTTTATGTTTGAAAATAAAAGAAGCGTTTTTTCTCTAGCCATTAGATCATATATTCACTTAGATATCACTTAAGACTTATTGGAGATAGCAATTAGAAATAGGGTTGGTAAAGCAGATTAGTTATGGTTGAAAAATAATAATGTAACTATAATTATAGTTTAATTATATAATTATATTACTAATTTAACAAGTTGGAATTTAATACAACTTGCATCGGACCATATCTGCCAACAAACATGATGTAAACAAAGCCAGCCTCCAACCAACTTGTAATTTAACACTTTATTAGCGTATGGTCGTTTTGCTATTTTAAAATAATATTATATAATAACTAATGATAGTGTCATTTTAATCTTTATTTATATAAATGATTTTAATTTGTCGCTTTTACATGTAAAGATGATTTTATTAGATGACCATAACTTTTACCCCTTTGTTGTAATTGTTAGAAAAATAAAAACTTATAATAACCATTCGACTAATAAGTTATGATCTCGCTACTGGTGGTCAAAACCATAAAAATAAGTAGTTATAAAAATTGAGTCGAATAGAATACGAGCCGAAAATGGTCCAGAACTCCAAATTAAAGATATACTATAACCTATAATAAAAAAAAATTTTTTTAAAAACGTTTCATCATTTTACCATATAAAATTACACGTGTCATCATTCGAGTACATCAAAAAAATCATTTTTTCGTCTCACTATCATAATAAATACAAAAACTATTAATTTGACTTTTTCTTTAAACTAAAATATACTAAAACAAATATATTATATTTGTGTTTCTTGTCTCTCTCATATTAAATGATAATTATTGTAAATAAATAAAGTAATCTATTAAACATTTAAAATATAAATGTAGTTATTTTAACAATTTATTAATACATATTAAATATAGAATAATAATTTCTAATTCATTATGTGTTATAACTTTTAAATATTCATTATATTTTTATTTCACCAATGGATAATAATATTTAAAAAATAAAATATTCATAAAAACTAATGATTTTAATATGTTTTATTTATTCCACTCATATAATACATGAACTCTAAACTAGTATACTATATACAACAACGAAAATCATTGTACTGAAAAATTCAATTATTTTGTAGTTGTAATTATATTAGAAAAGTGGATTATTTTATAATCATGATTAAAATAATCCACTTTTCTAAAATTAAACAACCAACTCGATCCAATCCAACGAATTATTTTGTAGAAAAAATAACACAAGTGTGCTTGGATGTATATATTATAGAACACATTTATCAAGGGGCAAAAGTGCAAAACAGTGAAACTAAAATACTATAATTTATTGCATATTGTTGATAAGATTTATTTCATGGACAAATAACGATTTTTGTATATCATTTCACTGGGCGCCATATGGCACAAGCTTGAATCAATTCACTACTATTAATTATTTCAATTTGATATTTTATATTTGGAGTTTGTTATTTGTAATATTCTAGTTTAATGATGCTTTATGTTATTGTCTAACAAATTCAAAGAGTATTAGACGATGTATAGATATCTTCACATGATAGATATGAAGTAAGGATGCATAGTTTGTATTGGGTTGGGTTACAACTTTAATAATCGTGTTCTTTTCTACATTTTTTGGCGAAACACTAGTTAATTATAATCATCGCATATCTCTCCACTCGTATTACAAGCATCAGAGGGACTTAGAAGACGAGAACCATATTACCATAGCGAGCAACATGTAACAAAGAGCCAGGGAGGAATTAAGGTCGTGTGATTGGTATTTGAGTTTTAATTATGACCCCGCGGGTTCAAGCTGGAGGCTTGCTTTAAGGTAATCATCATCCCAGTGCTTAGACGAGTTCATTTTTAAAAAAAGGATTTCATAATAATTGATTGGTTGAATTTTGAGTTTCATAGATGTATTCTACATTGTTGAGTGTTTGTTCAATGGGTTTACAAGTTGAAAATGTGTGTTTAAAATGTGTTAATCCACAAATAATTGAAAGTTAAGTCTCATAGTGAACAAATGTATGGATTTAGAATATAATGAAAAAGTGTAGGGATGTGCATGAGTTGATTTGGTGTGGTTCAGTTTTGGTCTAAAACCAGAACCAAAAACCGATATTTCGGTATTTTAGGTTTAAGACCATTGGGTTTATATTTTTTTCGGTTTTTTATATTCGGTTTTTTTCACTTCGTTTTTTGTTTTAGTTTCAGTTTTTCCGATTTTCACTTTGGTTTCAGTTTTGGTTTCGGTTTTAACATCGATACTTTGTTAATTACTAAAAATAATCTATATATTTTTATAAAAATACTCGACATTTGAATAAATTACAATCCATAAAAATATATTGTGATATATAACATCTTAAATACATTATTAATATGATATCATATATAGTCACCTTAGTGGGATTTAGGTCGGTTTATTTGTTTTGGTTTGATTTAGTTACGGGTTCAGTTTGATTTAGTCGCAGTACTGTTCGGTTTAGTTTTTCTGGTTTTGTTTCAGTCAAAACCCAAAACCGAAATTTCAATTTTTTTAATAAACTTCAACCCAAACTATTGGTTCTTGTTTGAGTTTTTTTTTTTCCGGTTCCGTTGCAACAATTATTTTGGTTAGGGTTCAATTATTTCGGTTTCATGCAAAGAATATGTGAACTAGATGCTATAAAAAAAGCTGATAATGAATCAAAAAGCATTGTCATCTCAAGCTATTATCCGTAGATGTGTTCTTAATCATTAAGTCCTTGTTCACATGTAAGATGTTTTAGATCAGTGTTTTTAAGTGGATTTTGAGTATGAATGTGAATTTGAACACATGATCAATAGATCTATTCCAAATCAACCCTTGTTTGCAAACAAGAATACAGTAGCACACATGTTCTAAGGTCATCTTTACATTTATTTATTAAACTATATATAACATAATTGTTAACAATGGTAACAATATATAGGTATGTTTAACGCTGCAGAGGGTTTAAATGAGAACCATTAAATAATTAAAAGACACTTGTACAAAAGTAGAGGGCTTAAACGAAAACCATTAAATGATTAAAAGACACTTGTAAAACAAGTGTCATTTTCCAGAGTTCATATCTACGTACATATATTCTCTATCCTACACAGAAATCGCGTGTATATGTAACTGGGAGGCGCAATAAAACCGCCTTATGATCTACTACTCTATGCATATACAGGTAACTTCCGCAAAGGTCAACTAACATGAACAAAGGGGCAAAGTGGGAATTTCCAGTATGATGTTAGAAGTTTCTCGGTAAGCAGTCAACGAGAGGGCAATCAGCTTTACAGTTCTGTTATGGTTGTTGGCGATAGGCGTTGCAGCTGTAGTATGTGTGTCCTCAGGCTGCGATCCTGCACCTGGTTTCGTTCAAATTCAAGTTAGTTCATTTGTTCTCAAATCTTAAAGCGTAATAATAAGATGGAAAGAATTGAATGATATGCTTACCTCCATGCGTGTCAGTATCGACAACATATCCTTGTATCTATCAATCATAGAACGTTCGTTTCTTGTTGTGTTCACAAGTTCAGATGCCAATGCGTTCACATGCTCCACCTGTTAACAAGATTTGGTTTAAGATGCATACATGTCTAAATACACTGGCTTGCTAAAAAGATGTGATAAGGATATTTGTCTAATATATGAAAAGGGTAATGATAATTTTCAATTCGCTCGACACTTTAGAGTTCAAATTTTCAAAGGCCATTGTAGAGTGAGGCACTAGGTATGGTTCTCAGAACTCGACAGGCTGGTAGGACCGAGACCAGTCCCAACCACATAACGATTCAAGTTGTAACCTTTTCAACAGCCTTTATTTAAACAGGCCGATTGGAGGTCAGACCGGTTAAAACGGCAAACCAGACCAGTGGTTGGACTGGATATTCAAAAACAATTGAACGTTTTGAAGGTTTAATCTTGATTTGAATAAAAAGATGATTATTAAAAATAGTTTATTAATATTATGGTTGAGTTTGTATTAGACTAGGATTTAGTTTGCTTATTTATTTGATTGTTCAAATAAAGTTTGAGTTGTGTTAGGATTAGTATACATATAATATATAAAGGGGATATTTGGTTTGCTTTTGTTCATCATAATATACATAGAGTCGAGACGGATTGTCTCCATATTTCTTGGTGTGTTTTTGATACATCTCCGGTGTTAGTTTGTTCCCGAAACCGAAAAAAGAAGCAGATTCAAACTGACTTAGATGGGTCGATGGAGTACATCCAGGGAATACTAATTCAAAGCTGGGATCCCTACATGGGTGTTAGTGGCGGAGTGGGAAAGTTATTTGCGGTTTTTAGTAATCTAGATATATGATCGCATTGCTTGTCTTTTTTTTTGTTCAGTACAGTAAAACCTCTATAATTTAATAATGTTCGGAACGGGACATTTTATTAATTTAGTGAGATATTATTAAATCGATAAATATATATTTTATATATTTAAAGAGTTGGCTTATATTCGTGAACAACACTCATATTAATGCATTGACCTTCAAAATTTCCATGTCCGTTCACTTTATCTATTTGAATAAAACAAAAACAAGGACCTTCAAAATTCTCATGTACATTCACACATTAATAAACTTGTCACTCGAAAAGAAGCATTGCAAGCAACAACAACTTTTTGTTGCAATACGAGAATATAGTGCCTCAACTCTTAAGTGCAATGGGGAGATTTAAAGATAAACTCAATATAGATTTAAGTGCAATGGGCCAATTTGAAGACGAAGAATCATCATATGAGGGAACAGTCGGCATTTCGGGCCCTATAATAAAATTTTCCCTACTGTCTGTGATGAGGACCCGCAAGGCTCGAAGCGTAAGTACCTCGAGGGCGATGTTTTGGAGTTTTTACTTGTGGTTGTCTGTCGATCAAGCCATCAAATTCTTCGAAGAATTGGTTCATGCCCTCCGTAAAAACTTTTGTCCTGCTAAATTTCAAAATCTAGACGAACATCTATGCACTATCAGGCAAAAATGAACCGCGCAAGAGTATAGACATGAGTTTGCCAAAAGGCCCTCTCGGGTTTCTAATTGGCCCGAGCATGGCCTTTTGGGAGTATTTTTAAATGGACTTAAGGAGGAACTCAAAGCTGATGTGAGGATCCACAAGCGAGGACGGTGTACAAGGCTTTGAGTACCGCGTTGGAGTTTGAATCTAAAGTTACCCACACATGGTCTAGCAAGAATTCAACATGGTATTCCCGATCTAAGCCATCCCAAACTTCCCAAGTCACCAGCCTATACCTCGGCACAGTCCAACAACAACCTCCGGTTTGCATTTCCGATGCTAAAAAATAGGCCCATTTCTTCGTGGAGAATGCTTCTGGTGTGGCGATAAGTATAGATTATAGACCAGGTCACCGGTGTAAAATGAGGACTCTTAAGATGCTTGAATCCAAGGAGCAAGAGCACCTCATTCAAACAAAGGAAGTTGAAGATCCACCCATACCAGAGGACTTAGCCGATATCAGTTTACACGCTATTTTGGGCAAGTCTCACACGACAACATTGAAGCTGCATGGTACATTAAAATACATCCTTGTGGACAACGGTTTTACCCATAATTTCATCTAAGATATGTTGGTCCGGGAGCTGAAGTTGACTCTTAATTTATACCTCCATCCGGTGTGCAGATCGGGAATGGGGATATCATATGATGTAACCGAGTTTGCTGAGACATTGATGTTCAATTACATGAGGTGAAGATACGCAGGATTTTTATCCATTTTCAATCAGGGGAACGGATTTGGTTTTAAGGATACAAGGACTGACATCTTTGAATACAGTTCAAGCAAATTGGAATCAAATGAGAAAGTTGTGGATAACTTGAGGTAGATTATGCTTATCATTCTCACACGGGAGAAGTCAATAACTATAGGCTCTAATTCTAGTCCAGGTTAGTTTAGTTCAACAAATACATTCACGTGCTGATTTCAAAATCTTATCTAATAACTTCGTTCATCGAATCATTGGCATTTGACACATGTCGTGAGCCAGATTGTGAGTGTTGGAAAGGATATTTGGCCTGAGATTTCTGGATATGATACCATTTTCAGATATCAGTTTCTTCAGAAACTTAACTAATCCTATCATAAACAGTTACTTTTCCATATTCAAACTCGCTATGATACATAATATTTATCTACCCATATGTCAACTCCTCTCTGCACCACTTTCCACTAAAAAAGAAAAGCACTAATGACACATAGACACATAGTGATACTGATAAGATCCTAGTCAAAGTGTAAAGAGAACAGTGTTGTAAAAATCGGCCTAGTCAGCCGATTAATCGGTGATTAATCGCTAGTCGGTCGGTTACCTTGGCGATTTCATGTAATCGGTGGATAAAATCGGTAATCGGACCAAATCGGTCCAAATCGGTCCTAATCGGCCACTAGGTTCCGGCTAAATTCTGGTCACATTTTGGTCAAATTCCGGCCAAATGTTTGAAATTACAGCCAAACCTTAAAAATTTTGGCCAAATACGTGTAAATTTTGGTCAAATGTGTTTATATATATATAAATCTGAACATTTTTGTAAAAATTCAATATAAAAATGAGTGTGTATATGTATAAAACTGAATACTTATAAAAGTTCCAATCCGATTAATCCGTAGTAATCTCGATTAATCGCTAGTCGGTACCCCACCGCCCGACTAGCGCCTAGCGATTTTTACAACCATGAAAGAGAAGGAAAGGAAATCAGGTCAAAGATGCCAACATTGGGGTAGTGGGTTAATGGGTTTATGTTTTCGGGTCTAAGCTGGATCCACCCGGTCAAAAAATTAGCGGGAAACAAAAAGAGTGGGGAACAGTTACGATGCCTATTATTAGCAGAAAGATGGAAGGGAGAGGAGCTGTTCCTATGCCTACTTTCAGGGTAGTAAGTAGTTACTAAATGTCTTGGGACATTATAAGCAGGCTTTTTTACTTTCATATTTCTCATTCTGGAGACCTTGCCCCTCCCGCATCGGGCCGTTTATTTAAACTTAAATCAAAGTTGCCTGCTTGAGTTTTAAATCAAATCAGATACATCACTTTTTAGATTTAGTTTGATTGTGTATGCCTTCATGTGATGCTATCTTCTACTAATGATGGATTTTTTTTGTGGTGTTTATATTGTTTTGTATGTATGTGTTATTTTTTTTGGCTTGTATGTTATTTTTGCTCTTTGAGCCAAGGGTCTGTCTCAGACCAACCTCTTTATTCTATAAGGTTGGCCTCCATCCTAAACCCCCCTCCCCTCTCTGACCCTACTCTTGTGGGATTTGTTGGGTATGTTTGTTTATTTATTTTTAACTAATGACACATAGACAGTCATTAATATGATAATATCCCATTCAGCCTACAGTTGCTAGGTGTTGTTACCACTTACCTCTCAACCTGAAAACTGATTATTCGACCTTTCAACGTGAATATGATATATAAAATATAGAAAATCTCAGCTACCAGTTTCAAGTAGTGTTATTCACTTGATTACATGGTATTATTTACTGTAAGTCCATTGTTATCTGCTGTAGTGTGCTATATCGGCTGGCTCTACTGTCACATGTTAGCAATGTTCCAATGGTGTATCACATAAGAGTTGGTTTTACTATCACATGGAAGCAATGCTATACTTTTCTATTTCGCATGGGATATGGTTCAAGTGTGATCGTTTATCGAGAAAATCTGACGTGCTATTCCAAAGTTTAGTACAGCTGTGAAAAAGAAGAAAGGTTCAAAGAATCTTGACAAACCTTTATTTCTAAAGAGCGTATTAAGGATGCCATCGCCTGCACTACATCAGCCGCTGAACAGATAGCATCTTTTAAACTTTGGACATTCACCTGAAAAGGTAACATAAGTCATCAAATGTTGTAATGGCACTTGAAGCCACAGTATGAAACCTCAAAGATTTTTTTTTATACACACAAAACATAAAATACCTTTGCACCATCAACAAGTGGAAGACGGAGAGTGCTGGACTCCAAAGACACAATAGTCTCAGACAAAGAGACAATGTGATCCCTCTCAACTTGATCCCACACCTCCAAATATGGTATCTGCATTTTACAAATAAAAAGAATCAGTGAATCACAAGCTTGGTTTTATAATGCACAAATAATGCATTAAGCAATGCTATGTTTTTTCTTCAATTTTGGACCTGGGTCGAATCTTTTCCACAAGAGTATGGGTCTAACCTCTCAACATTAGGGTGTTCTGTTTCATATTTGTGTTCATGCTATATATTTACTTGTGCTTAAGTGTTGTTTCAATAGTCTGTGCATAGTGTAATAGTCTTGAATTTGGGTTTTTATATTAAAGTATGTTATATGAGTGTGTTAATAAGTAGTTTTTACGTTGAAGTATTAATGATATAAAAAAGTTAATTTTGTATAATTAATTTTTGTTATTTTTTAATATCTAAAGCATCGCATACATGATGCGTGCGCATCACGCATCGGGATTTGGGACCAAAATGCATCAGAGTGCATCACGCAATTTAAACCAAGATCACAAGACTGAAACCTAAAGGATACCACTGAAAAGCACAAAAATGTATCCAAAATATATCAGCTATCCAACATAAACTATGAGCACATATTATTCTCATTAATAACTCGAATATGCAAGAAAAGATCCTCCAAGGAAAACGAGAAGAAACTAGGACAGAAGGCTGACCAACATGGCAACATAATCATGATATGAAATGCAAGAAGTGATGGAATAAACAACAACAAAATGAAGTAATAGTTTGATGGTTCACATTCTTGCCTGATTCCTGAGGACAGTGTACAACTTCAAGTTCTGCCTCAGCTGTTGCATCATAATTTGTTTGGATATGACAGACTGTCGTATTTTTAACGTAGTCACCCATGAATTGTATAGATTTTTCTGAAATAGATTGTAGCATTAGACAAACAATGTATAAAAATCAGAAAAGCACTTAAAGATGCATGACTAAATAAACTGGGTAGTAAGTGACCCACTAAGCTATGTATCAAGTACACATGATAAATTTAAATTGAACTACTTGAAGCAATCACAATGAAGCTACTTAAGTATTTGTCAAGCCAAAAGAGTACAGCTGAAATCAGAATATTTCTACTGAACTAGCTTGAAACTGAAGGTATTCACTCTCAAATGTATAGAAATAGGGAAAGGATACCAAAACTCATTCACATCAGCCTCATTAGTGCTGCTACCTGCCGACACAATTGTCAACCATTTTACATGGGTAACAGGACATCTTAATAGCTTATGAAGACATCCTAATGCAATTAGCTTATATGGAACAAGAGGTTAGTTTAATTTACAAGTCAACAGTAAGCCTATACATGGATGCAAAATGCAACTTAAGAATCCTAACTCAAAAGACGAAAGTATAGTTTATTAAAAAAAACAGAACAAAAACATCCACTCAAGTACGTTATGTGAGCCAACATGTAGCCCACCTTTAATAATACACAACAAAAGTGTAAAATAGGAAACAGTCGCTACATAAAACTTAGGCTACAGCATGCTCTTCAGCTGTGGTGCAAAAGCAATGCTTACTCAATAGTATTCAAATCAAATAGATGTCAATATTTGGCATCTGTGAACCAAGGATTACAATGCTGTAAATTTATTTGAATTCATATTGCAAATCCTTATCAAGACACCTTCCACAAGCATACACCCATCTTTTCAACTAATGCTGAACATGTTGCATAACATGTCCGTGAATAAAAATAGCTAGACACCAAACGTTATTAAGAAAAAGGCATACCCACAAATTAACCGACATAGCAGTACAAACATTTCCATGTTTACCTATCATCATAATGAATAAACCATATGAACCACTTGACCTAACCAGGCCAAAGGAAGCAGGAAAGATTCATAAAGTCTATCAAAATTCAGAGCACATAAGTAGAAAGTCCTGGAATTACTAGCACAACAACTACAATTCAGAATCCAGAACTCCAGAAATCTCTATAGTCAACAGTTACAACTGATAAAGCAAGCAAACACACCAGTGGTTTTCATATATGCATATAACAACTAGAAATTATCTATAGGAGTTACCTGAGCAGTTGTGCTCTGGACCAACAGGGCAGCATCTGCTCTTGCATTTGCAAACCTCCATTGCAAATATGTATTATGTAGCAGCCTTAAGGCATGTGCATCAGCAATAGCATTATCTCCAGCCTTTCTTCTCCTAGTTTCAGCAGCAAAGCTAAGAATCGAAGGCGTATTGCCCACATTACTAGTAGACCCTATTCCACTCCACACTCTAGCTGGACTGGACATACCCCTTGATGGAGACGACGCCGATAACATCACACTCTTGCTTGGAGAAGCAGGTCGAACGGCTCTTCTAACTGGAGAGGGAGAAATTCCTCTTGGGGATAATGCTGGACCATCTTTTAACTGGGGAAGCACACTCTTGCTTGGGGAAGCAGGTCGAACAGCTCTTCTAACTGGCGAGGGAGATAATCCTCGTGGGGATAATGCTGGACCATCTTTTAACTGAGGAGGCACACTCTTGCTTGGTGAAGCAGGTCGAACAGCTCTTCTAACCGGAGAGGGAGATAATCCACGTGGGGAAAGTGCTGGACCTTCTTTCACACACCTATTCACAGAAGGTAGCTTAACGTTTCGGGACACCGGAGGTGAAACCGGCTCCGGTTGCACCCTCCGTAGACGATTAACAGTCTGTTGCCTGTATCTAGCTGGCACCATAAGTGCACCAGGCTTCACACCTTGAATGTTACCCGGAGTACCACCAGAGGAGACACTCTCCACATCTGAAGTAGCACGATCAGAATTATCAGAGTCACTAATAACCTTATCAACACCTCTATTAATCTCCGGTTTGTTAGGTTTCAATCTGGTCTCGCGAATCATAGGCTTTTGTAAAGCCCTAACAGAAGTCACGGTCCCAGATCCACTCAATTTCATATTCTCATTCGTAAAATCTACACTCTTCGTCATCAAACTCCCCTGCCTCCCCGGCCACCGTTGCTGATCAATCGCCTTTGGATTCCCTAACTTCCGAACCGGCGTAACCGGCGTTACAGCCCTCTTCTCCGGTGTACTATTTTTACAACCCTTACTCACCGGAACCACAAGCGATTCCCCTTGAAACGACGCCGATAAACTCCTCGCAGGCAACTTCGTTAACATCTTCGCAGCGTTCGACATCTCGCCTATCCTCGGAGTCACCGGACGACGTCGTTCCGTCGACATAGCTCGTTTACTACTCATCGTCGACGAAACTAGCGGCGACGGAAACCGCCTCCTCGGCGTACACACAGAATTCGAAGACGACGTCGTCGTAGTCGACGAAAACGACGAAGAAAACGACGTCGTCGTCATTGTAGTAGCAATTGAAGAAGAAGAAGAAGCAGTAGAAGACAAGTAACGTGAACTCACCTCTCTAGATTTCACCGGACCATTATTACCAGCATCAGAAGGTAGCAACGGCGCACGTTTCACTCTCACCGGAGACGGACCTCGTGACGACACCTTCCGATTAGGCGTAGTAACCGAAGAAGACACATTAGCCACCATTATCTCGCATCCTCCGATCAGAATTCACAATTCTAAACCCTAGTTCAGATCAAATCACAGTTTCCAAAGGTGCGATGAGATGATCGGAGATCGGATTGTGAGATCGTGAGGTGTAGTTGATGTGTGGAGTTTAGACATAACCGCCGGAGGAGGTGGTGGCCGGAGATCGGAATGTGACCGTTACAGGTCGCCGGAGAAGATTGCGTGGAGGAGAAGGGGAGCGGGTTTAGGGGAGATTTGATGAGTATAACTGTTCGTGTGAGTTTGGAGCACGTGTGTGTGTAAGCGCGTGATGGGAGTATGTTATTATTTGTTATATTTGTTTGTTTAAAGAGTACTAAAAATAACAACAATTTTTTTATTAGTGATTCTTGTTTTATAGTTTTATACCAACAAGTTTTATTTGTTTAAAGCGTTTTCGAACAAAATGTTAATATACTTGAAATCTGGTTTATTCTTTTTAACAGTTAATATACGACATGTTTTGGATGATAGATGTTATATTAATCGGACTTATCATTCGTTTCTCAGTCGAGACCGCACCCGTAATCACACTTTAGGAGAAAACCCGCAACTGAGTAATCATTGGCTCAACGTAGAGCATTTTTACCTTGAGCGAGACTCGTACCCAAGACCTCCGTATTTTAATTGTCTTACAAAATGATAAATACGACATATATCACTTTCTGATGCATTCTCATGTTTTACTTCTCTGTAATGTTAAATGATTATATTAATAGTGATTATATTATATAACAACAAAGTTGAAATAAATATGTTTTTAGATTATTAAATAATATTGATATTAAAGGTATTGATTTTGTTTTTAAACCACATGCAATATTATGATTATTTTGTAATCTTATTTACTCATGTAGTAGTGTATTTCCAACACAAAATTATACAAATTAATTCATATATCAAATTTCTTTTTTTATTTGTTTTATATAGCATGTATTAACAATAGTTGAGATCATAAAAATAAATATTTTTTTAATTGTGGATGAAAAAGAATGTAAGGTTGTCAAAACTACATGAAAAGAACTTAAGCTAAGCAAGGTACTAAAATGCAAAAAATAAAAATATAAAAATAGTTTGAATACTCTTTTGTACGAAATAAAAATAAGATCGGTTTTTTACTGTATTAATAAACTAAAACTGGATGATAAAAGTATTCAAAGGATGTGCATCACAAGTCACGAGCAATGTAATATATTGTTTTCTTTTGTTTTTTTAAAGAAAATTAGTTTCGTCTTTTGGATGGTCCAAAGCTAAAGTGGTGGGCCGCCAACCACCCTTTACAATAAAATATTATAAGGTGTTTATACTATATTTTTTTTTAAAGGGTAAGAACCAAGAACTATTTAAGATTTATCGAAGAAAAGTTCGAATCTAAGTATTTTAAGGAAAAACTCAGATGACTTATAATTTAGTAATGGCGTTTTTGGATTTTCAGTTGTTTTAAATCGGCTTCTTAATTTTATTCTTATTAACGGATCTTCATCTGGATAATTTCACTTTGAAAGAGATGTTCGACGGAAAGATCCACTATCATCATTTATCTTTGTAACAGTGATGGAGGCTTTGAAACATATCAATGGAAACATGAAAAGAACTAGACTTCTTTCGTGGCGTCAAAATTAATAACTTATCATAATCTGTCTTCCACTTTATTACGCCGAAGATGTTATATTTTTAGGTAATTTGTCAATCTTAATAGGACAAAACTTAATGAGAATTTTTAGATGCTTCAATCTATCATCGGGCCTAAAGTTGAACTGGAACAATGGAACAAAAGCCATCTCTATAGTTATGGAGTACACTCGTCGCATGTGACACAACTCTCCGTGATACGTAAAAGAAATATTTATATTAACTCAACTTGCGATTTACATAATCAATCCGGATCCAACCTGTGTGGGTTGATATCAAACGACATGCAACGTTTATACACCACATGAAGCCCAACATCGATTTTCTGGAATGTTGGGTAGCATTAATTTACACATTAGGCTTGTAGGAGTTATCCAACAGCTTAACAAGATCAATACACGAGAGGCAACCACAAGTACCTAATGATTATGCTCAAAATGATGGCCTCTAAAGATTTATGGTTTTGACATGCCTACTTTAACATAATCAGTTCCAACAACAACCCTTATGTATTTCGTTAGTCGTCATTATTTAAAAAGGTTGTACATGGATCCAAACCCAATGTTCCATATGAGGGAAACAAAGTACAATATAAATATGTGTATTATCTTATTGATTGAATATACCCTAGTTGGACTACTTTTGTAGAACCGCTACTTATCCACAACGCGATAAACGTATAAGGTTCAACGCAACACAAGAAGTGACAAAAAAGGACGTGGAACGACCTTTTAGGTCCTAAAAGCTCAGTGGGCTGTACATTGACTCCTTATATGGGCAATTCGTTCGTCTAAAATAAGAAATATAATGTACCTTGCATGCATTATTCCAAACATTGGAAGCAGAATTCCTCTACCAACATTGAAAACACATTGATAACAAGACACATGAGTTAATGCTATTATAAACATATTGTTTCAAGCACAATTTGACAGTAACCACACTTGAAAACCTTCAAAATCGTTATCATTTCTTCAGATGAGGGAAGCAAGTGTACACGTCAGCTTTCGGATGTTTTGCTTCGGCATGTTCCCTGCATTTCACCTCTGAAGTAGTGCAAATGAAAGTTTGCATGCACACCTTGCACTGAAATTGAACACAAGTCACATGATCAGATTCATAAGCCCCAATAAGATCTCAACTCTCAAAGTACAAGTTATGGTCATAGCCCTTAATCACCAAAGAAAAATAATCCTAAATTTGCAACATGAACACAATTTAATAAAAGTTGCTTAATATCTAGGCAATTTAACATTGGTGTAACCTCAACTCCTTGGTTAGGGGGTCAAAATAGGGTTCTCTTCTTGTCAACTACAATTCCATTTTCTACAAGAACTCACTTTTTACAAATAAAATTCTAACAAATTCTGGCGGACAGAGGGTCAGCCGGCCACCTACACCCCCCCAGTTCCACCAATGTAGGCAAACAGACAACAAAACTATATGCACATCTAGGTAGTAGCCTCCTGAACTAAATGTTAAAAGATCATCACAGTTCAACTTTCTTGTATGAACAAATAGTTAACTACCATTTCACTTTGTGGTTCATCCTACATGGAACGTAGCAAATAACTACAGAATGGCAATTTTACGATTTCAAGTGAAGTTAATCCTACAAAGCAATTTAGAGGAATGGAACATTACGAGTAGTGTTGACATATAGATCCCTTCGCATTCTCACAGAGTAAAAGAAGTTTTCTTTTGTTCCAAAACACCCCCAAAACAGCTTAATGGCTTTTAAAGATCCGTGAGGAAATTTCTTTACAAAATTCCCCTAAAAGAATGAACATATAAACGGAGCCCGACTAAGGATCAATTCCCCTACTCAACCACCTTCCAATGCAAATCAACCACTATTTGTGTACCTAAGATCTTATACTGAAAATGGGGTCTAAAATCTTAAATCCATACTAATTTTGGAGCTGAAATGTAAAGTAAACCAGCAGAGAACTAAGTAAAACTAACATAACAGCAAGTAATTCAACAAAACTGACAAACAAGCATCAATAGATCTACAACAATATAAGAAAAATTCATCTTCCACAATCAAATAATCAAAATATCCATCAAAAACCCTAAACAGAACGACTCATCACAAAGCCAATTATCAAAGAACAATCATTTCAGCTACTGGCAACTTCAATTACAGATTTATAGTCATAACACAACATCACTGGTGATGATCCAACAGATCAAAAGCAAACCTGTATGCTCATCGCTTTTTTGTTGGCTTCAAGCTGACTCCCTGCAAAAAATTCAAACAGATGATCAATTGATTACAAAGATCAAAGAATTCATATATCATGATGCCATACGTTTCACCGATCAGAAATTGGGGCAAATACGTACCTTTGGCAGCAGCTTTAGCTTTCTCTAAGTTCTTCTCACGGGCCATTTTCGACTTTTGAGCGTTACCACCACCCATGGTTTCTTGATCTCTGCCACTGTATCTCTTCTACCTGTACAGAAATTAGAAACCCTAATTGTACAATTTGGGGCACCTTCTTTGGGTGAAAAACAGGTTGTATTTATACTCTTTAAAGATTATTTCAATATTTTAGCCGTTAGTTCCAATTTATTCTGTTTTTATTGTAAGCTTTATAGGACGTGTGTTATACCACGTGAGAGTGAAGCAAGGAGAGCGTCATGTTAGCTCACACTCACAGGAACACAATGTTGTTCTTGTGCGATAGTTCTGTTAGAATGATGAGTGGTTCTGTGAGTGAGCTTAAAAGCATGAAGCAGATCCGACTGTTGTAAATTTTTATGTAATGAATAATATATTACAAAAAAATCCACTTGGGCCATCCTTAATGCCACCCGAGCATGATCGGTGAGCTAATTTGGAGGTCATGGCAACGCCGGAAAACCGATACAAGGTTATGACATGGAGATGCTCGGTATGGCACGTCGATGCTTGTTGTGCACCTCCCCCCATTTCATTTTTTCATGTCATGATGATGTGGTGTGGTGAAGGCATTAAGAGGTGTTGTGGGGATTTTTGGTGTATTGATTTGGCACTAAGTTGAAATTGTGGTATCTTGTGGTGTGGCGAAGACATTAAAAATGGTCTTACTACTTACCACTCACTCACTCACCATAACAACCCTTGAGTGAGTGATTAAGTGTTAAAACTGCTTGACTCTTACATGATAATGTTCATTGCTCACCACTAACTTATTGTAACACATGCTCTTATTAGTAAAATTAGTTTTAAGAAATATAGTTGTAACTTAGAATAAAGCTTGACAGGAGACCACATTGGCAATTCCTATGATTTCAAAGAGTTTGTATATGAATTTTGAATTTCTTGAATAAAAAACATGATGAGTGTAACATGTTAAGTGTATTAATGTTACTTGATTAATATATAATATTGAATATCAGATGGCACGTAATGTATAAAAGATTTACTAGTATTACGACATTGATGCTTAGAACATGGGCTACCCAAACGCATGCACAAAGTGGTTTGGAAGTACATTATAAATGGAAATTTAAAACTGAGGTTGATTTGATAATGTTTGTAATGGTTTGGGAATTACATTAGTAGATTTATAGCTATATATTTACACTTGAGCTTTTTCCTTCGAAGAATTGATGTTTCATTGTATTAACATTATAAACTTACGGATGGGTTGATGTAATTTTTATCTAAAACCAACATCTAAATGAAAATATTTGGATTTTAAACTACTTGGTTAACATAATATGAGAACAAAACACTAACATTACTCATATTTACAATTACTGTTTTTAGGGTTTGTAGCCTTCGAAAATTTATTCTTTATCATCTTATCAAAATCTGATTTCCACTTTCTCTTAATTTCATGTGTTGCAAGGTCAACTTTCAAACACCACAACAAACCAAATTAATAGGTTTTTTATGGTTTCAAGAAAATCAAAGAAAATGTTAAATAACAGAAAACAAAACATAAAAACCTAATTAAAAAGGATTTTTGGGGCAAATATGCAATACCTCGTTGTCGAGAGTATTTGCATTCCACTCCGATTGTCATCTTCTTTGTTCGCAGTCGTCATGAAGGTTGTCGAGCTGCAGAATGACATGGAATTAGCGATGGTGGAATTCAGGGAAGAAGAGAGTACAGTCTATGCTGATGGAAGATAAATTGTGATCAATCAGCGTGGAAAACTGTTACGCTGGGTTTCATCTTCTTCTCTATCATCGGCGACGTCAAACTCGTCCCCTCTTTCTCTCTATTTCTCTCAGTATCTCCTTCTTTTCCCTTCTCTCTCTGAAGATGGCGGTGTATCAAGAAGAAAGAGACAATGGTATGACATTTATTGTTTCTAGTACCATCATGTGCTTAAAGTCTCATGATGTAATATTATTTTATACAAAAACCAATTGTTTCTTTATAGTTAAACCACTTGTAAATTACTATTCATCAATTTACCTCTTAAATATAGGATAACTTTATTGGTGATTTAGTTGTGGGTTTTCCTAATTTTCTAGGCATGGTTATTTCAGCCCAACAAGCAATAAGAGAATCCCGTCTAATTACACAAATTATAGTATTATACAAAAGATTGTTTGTTAACTAACGACCTAAACAAACAACAAGATAATTTTGTGTCTTGGTTAGTAGGTTAGATTGGTGCTCTTTTGTCTATTTTTATATGATGTACTCTCTTTGCTAGCGTCTTGTTAGCTTTTGATAAGAATATGTTGTCATTCTAAGAAAAAACTAAGCGTCTAAACGAGTCAAACCCAACTTAAGCTAGTATAATCTCGAGCTTTGTTTGTTTACTCATTTAGTCAAACAGAGCTCAAGCCCGAGCTTTATTTGTAAAAGCCTTTTCAGTCTTGAGTTTGGCTCAGCTTGACTCCTTTATTATAATTTAATATATATAATTATTTATATACACCAATAACTATAGTTTTATATATATAACAAAAAATATATATGTTTTGTTACTTTATCTTAATTATTTATATGACTAGTTATTAATAAAAACTTATTATATTAAATAAAATCATTAATTTATATGAAAATTAGACTCGTTTATGTTGTAGCCTAGTCAAGCTTGATATGTAAAACACATGTCGATTTTGCAAACGAGTTTATATTTAGACTCGAGCACATTTAAGATTAACTTGATTCAAGTTTAGAATGCTTAAATGCTTACCTTATTTGCGCCTCTCTTGTGCATTCATCATACACACACCAAAAATCATACTACTCGTAGACTTTAAAAGACGAACACACAATACAATATCCGTGAAGTTTTAGACAAGTTAAGTTCATTAAAACACTTGCTACTTACTAGTACACGAGATAATAAAACTGGAGTACATGATTAATGAAGAAAACCATCCTTATTCTAAGTCATTCCATCATCTTAATTCTTGTCTCCATTTTTGTGAGGACCTCCTCCTCCATACCCTTTCCCTCCACCAAAACCGCCACCCGAACCGCCAAAGTGACCATAACCGTAGCCCGGACCCGTCCGAGAGCCGAATCCACCACGACCACCGGCAAAACCTCCTCTCGAACCATAGCCCCTACCCACAAATCCTTTAAATGGTTTTCCTCCATAGCCATATCCACCCCAGTCGCCCGGGCCTGACCCGAATCCACCTCCACCCTTACCACCTCTACCACCACCAATTCCCTTACCCGGACCCGATCCACCACCAAAACCACCACCACCACCACCCATATTATCACCACCACCAACTCCACCCACATCACCACCACCAGTAGACTCACCACCTCCACCCATATTACCACCACCACTTCCACCAACATCATCATCACCAGAATCATCTCCTCCACTCATATCACCACCAGCAGAATCACCACCTCCACCCACATTACCACCAGGAGGCCCAAATCGACTACCACCACCGCCCGCTCCACCCCTCCCCCCATTACCATAACCACCCTTGTTCTTTGATCGGTTTCCCCTCCCTCCGCCACCACCACCACCACCACCACCGCCACCACCACCACCATATCCAACCCCTCCACCACCATCATTTCCACCATAAGCCGCCACAGTAGTGTTTTGATCGTCACTTCCAACATCCAATCCATCAGTCTGATTACTCCATAAGCCCCCCAATCTAGCAGCTCCAACTGCTACATGATTATCAAGCCCCCACCAAACAGTAATAATGACATAAAAACACCAGAACACAACATATTTTCCTTCCATAATCTTGTTAATGACTTTAACTACCTCGACTATTAAGTTAGTTAAAATTAACTACCTGATTACTTTGCTAATGACTTTAACAATGGCATTATCAACTTGTTAATGGAATATCGTTGGATAATCGAGAGTGTGAAGACTATGAAGCATGAATATATATCAAGTAAATTTGTGAAATTTCCTTGTGTTGATCTTCTATAAGTACATATTTGGTTCATTGTAGGAAAGAAGACTAGATGCATTATTGGTGTAGTGCAAAAGGCGTGATTTGGGCTAAGGTTAGTTTGGTAGCAAGAACAATTTGCATGATGCTAAAGAGTTAGGGAGGATCATGCTAATTGCTATGGTGATTAGAATTTTAAAGTTACTTAAAAAAGATAAGATCAACATATATATGTGACATTTGAAAAACGAAGTTAGATAAAAATGAGTTATTAAAGAGTATATTATTAGTTGCAATGACAGGTTATCATTATTTATATGACATAAAAATCCTAAGCGTCACCATCAACAACCAATCGTGGTTGGTGGCAGTGCTCAATTGTGGGTAGCGGTGGCAACTGTTAGTTGCCGGCAGTATGTTGTTTGGTGGTATCAATGGTTGTTCAGTTATTGACAGCTGCGTAGTCGGTGATGACGGTCGTTTGTCGATGGCAATGAGTTTGGTTAGCGGTGACGATTGTTTGTTGGCGGCAGGGTCGCTGTTGGTGATGGCGGTCGATGGTGTGCATGGTTAGCAGTTGAGGTGGAGTGTCGGCGGTGCACGTGATCAATTGTTGGTGGTAGTAGTGGAAGCGACGGGGGGTTAGTTTGCGACATCGAGTGTAGTTGATGGTCATAGTTTGTTTTCGTCGACGATGGTAGGAACAGTCGATTGTTAGTGTTGGTTAGTGGTGACTAGTTGAGTGTATACGATGGTTGGTGTCGGGGGCAGTTGTGGGTGATGTCGATAGAAGGATGTTGGCGGTTGGGGCAAAGGTCTAATGTTTGCGCCAACGGTTAGTGGTTGGTGGCGACGGTTGGTGGTGTGTAGCAGCGGTGGTCGGTGGTCATGTTGGTGGTGGCGGTTTGTAGTGGGTGATAAATTTTAATTTCTTTATAACAGTTTTGTCACTAAAATGCATTTAGAATTTAAATTACTATGATAGAATAAATTATTTTAAATCTCAAATCCTTTAGAAAATATAGAATTCCAAATCTAATTACTTTGATAGAATCCAATTCCTTTAAAGAAAACCTGACATGTGCCGACTAAGCTTACAATTATAGAGTTACAGGCTTAGCATTCACTACTATTAATCAGATTAACCTAAAGTAAGAACCCGGCTAAACTTGCCACTCAGAAAGATAGGGCTTAGCCTGAAAACTAATTACCGGCTGACCCTAAGACCTAGAAGTCGGCTTAGTCTAAAATTAGGATATAGGCTGACCATATGAGTCTTGAAGTCGGCTAAGCCTGAAAGGATATGAGCTTAAGCTTGTAATTTTACATGTGACATATCCTATAGTCCGTCACCTGTGGAATTTCTTTAATGTCCAAGACGCCGACTTAGCCTATAGCCTGTAAGTTGCAATGGTTGAAATAGACGGCTGAGATGGACTGAATTATACATGACCATAAGAGTTGTAGGCAGAAAATTTATTTGTAATCGTGGCCATTTTGATAAAAAAAATTTTGTTCAACTATGACCATTTTGATAAAGTTACCCAAATAAAATACCTAGCGGATAATTACACAACTAGTTTAGATAGATGTGTTCTGTTACGTGATCTCCTCCGTTACCACCCCTTTGAGATCAGCCTTATCCCCCCTTAAAGTTTAACTAATTTACCCGTTTGGTCCTTTTAATCTGTTCAACTAATTTACCCGTTTTGGTTAATGTGGACATTAACCAAAACACTAAGATCATAGTTGTAAATTTTACAACCTCAAAACCCAAATCAAGGTGATAAATAGGTTAATTGAAAAATCTCCATAATCATAAAGTCGTGAACATCCCTCTTTTGTGGTTTTAAAGAAAAACAAGTTATAACATTTAATTCGGAGTCAAGCAAGCAGATAGATTCTTGGTTATGGTTACAAAACTAGTTTTATTATATTTTCTTCTTAATTATAATTAAACACAGCTTTTTACCAAGCAAGTGACACTTAGTGCTGTACTTCTATTACCCCTCAAATGACGCCCAATGAAATATTCAAAAGTTCATAGGGGTCTGGACTATATGTTATAAACATAGTGAGTATGATTAGAGAGTGTCGTCTCGTAGTTATCATATAGGCAGTGAGTGTGGTCACACTCATTAAACATGTATAATAGGTTAGCAAGTTTTTTTAATTCATTTTATTAATTATAAAAAGCTTTGATTGAAGGAATAATAAATGGTTTGAAAGTGGTTGAGAGAAACACCCATGAGGGTTATAACGTTAGGATGGGCCGCACCCCTCTCACGCCCAAAGGAGGTGGTGTTTCAATTCATACTCGTGAGCTACATACGTGACACTTGCGCCCACCACTCATCGTGGTGACATATCGCCTCAACGGTGTCTATTAAAGTTTTCTAAACCTATAGTTATCATACTTCCAAAGATTTTTGACTCTAATCTCTTGACAAGTGTTTTTTATTTTTATGTGAATACATGTATTGCATAACTTTTATCTTTGAAAAATTGATATATTGTTTCTGATACTTATATTACCTTCCTATTGTTATAATAAACTATATATCAAGACTTTGATAAATATAAGCATATCATAACTATGTATTTAAAGTTTTTTAAAACATTATATTTATACAAATGATATATTATTAATTACCAACTTTCCTATGTTTAATGGGTTGTATAATGTGCTTAATATGTTGTATCCAATTTTGTCTCTTTTTTAATCCTTAACTTTTTCTTATTTTAATTCAATACTTTTATATTTTTTACAATTTGACCCCAATTTTTTTATTTTCAACTTTTATCTCCTATATTTTTCATATTTCACATTTTTTTTGTTTTACCGTTCGGTTTAAAGTTTGCGAGTTAACTCACCGCAACTTGCGTGTTTGATTCAACGTTTTTACCCTTATCTTTTCCCTGTTTAACGACGCCGTTGTAACGCGTTGGTTCTAGATCAATTTACTTATTGTTTTATATGTTTTACGTTCCGCCTACACAGTTCAATATTTTTACACATACTTTTCGTTCGTTTTTATTTCTTTTTTAATACAAGTTTTTCGATGTTAGTGGTCACTGACAGTGATACGTTATTGGTGCTACTTGATACGATTTTACGCCCCCCGCTGCAACGCAGTGGGCTTAATACTAGTTAATAGTTATAAAAGAAAAACAAAATATGTTAAAAAAGTAGTTATAATATTAAAATAATAAATTGTAGTAGCTTTAAGAGTTATACTTTTTGCACTTCGTGCACTTATATATACATCACTATTTATGATTTTTGTTCTTGCTAGGTGTTGAATATGTAAGTTTTTTAGTGTTTTCTAAATCAGATCGGATTGGTTGGACCAACATTCGTAGGTCGAGCCGGTCCAATCCACCATAAATCATTGTAATATATAGTTGTACTACGTGGATTAAAATGTTCATGTTTGCTTCTAATGTATAGTAAAATGTACAACACCTCATGTAAAAACAAGTTGATAATTAAAATTATATAAATCATAAACTACAACATATATTATATTTGAGTCAAGTCGGTTTTAAATAAAACTAGTATCAACATATAGATAAAAATAAGTACATTACGATGGTGCATTTGGGATTTTATAAAGCTTTATATTTAAATAATATAAGACACAAATAAAATATCTTTAAAACTAGTTGTTATACTAAAATAATAAGCTGAAGTAGTATTCTTTACGTTTCATGCACTTGTATATCACTGTTCGTAGTTTCTGTTATGTATATAGTATACAATACGTAAAATTTGGTATACAAGTGTTACGAAATATATGGAATAACACTTCTTAAAAATTGTAGTACTCTATTGATATGATAAAGTTCTATAAAATTTAAAAAATGGTTACATAAGTTAAATATCCTAGAAAATCTAAAATATTAAACAAACTAAAATATATAAATTTATAACTTTTCTTGAATTGTCATACGATAAGATTTGGTTATATTTTATTCGAACGATAAATTCACTCTTTTTTACACTTATTCTTATATCTACATCATTTATACATTAAGACTTAAACCTTTAATTTAATCTCTGAATAAAAAGATACCATTGTAACACCTTGTTCTATCGGATCAATTTTGAGATGCGGTTATATAGGCTTAAGATGCTAATTAAACATATTAGTTTCTATAAGTACTCTATAGATTAATAAAAAGGAGGTTAGTCACCGTAAAATAAGAAAAAGATAACTCAATTATCTTTACGGCATTTGCCCTATCTCTTGTTTAGATATAGATAGAGATATCGTTCGGGTAATTTTTTTTCCTTTAAAACTTTTTCTCTACGAATTTGATAAATTTAGTTTCCTCACAAAAAGTATTAAAGCTATATAACAAATAAAAACATTTTTAAAAAATAAAAATAACTAGTAGTAAGCTTCATACGCATTGTGGTATGCTACTCGCAAAATTTAGAAGACAACGCGAAACAAAAATATTGTAAAATATGAAGTACAGGAGATCAAAGATGAAAATAAAATATATTAAAACTAAATTGTAAAAGATGTAAAATTAGTAGGCTAAAAGAAAAAAAAGTTAAAAAAAACAAAAACTGGTACAATCCACTAAACACATAATACAACTCACTAAGCATATCAAAGTTGGTAATTTCTACGGATTTGATAAATTTAGTTTCGTCACTAAAAAGTATTAAAACTATATAACAAATAAAAACCTTTTAAAAAAAACTAAAGAAAAACGTGTGTTATTAAGTTAAGCTTATGATGGATTAATAATGCATGCATATCGATCTTATCACGTTAATATTTTTGAAAACTATAATCCTAATACAACTCTTTCAAATATCCAAAACTATTCCATAATTATAAACACAAATCCTATATAAAACCCATCCAATCATAAGCCTTCAATAGATCTTCTTCAGTTCTTCTGTGTGTATACTTCACAGATTTTAGAACCAATGAAGCCCCAAATCACACCACCATCACCACCACCACCACCACCACCATCACCATCATCACCACCACCACCACCACCGTTTCAACCATCCCGCCATTACCGGACTCACGACAACCCGTTTGGTGTCATAGGCTCACCCATCCGCCGCGAGGGTTCAACCGGCCCTTTTCGCGATAACTTCAGCTCAGATGATCATCAGAGTATTAGGCTTCCTTCATCATCTTCTAATGGGTTTGACCCACGGGTCCACTTGGACTATAACTCTTACATGCTCGTCATGGAACTAGTTTCTGAACAATCAGAACTTCCTAACAACAACAACAACAATCTTAACAACGACATATTGTCGCGTGTTGAGACGTTGCAAGAACTGAGGGATGAGATTTGTTCACTTGCTAAGGAACAATTTGGGTGTAAACTATTGAAATCTAAGCTTCAAACCCCAACAAAAGACGAGATTGAAGTTGTTTTATCTGAAGTATTGGGTTCAATTGCACATTTGATGAAACACCAGTTTGGAAATCAGGTGATTCAGAAGCTTATTTGTGTGTGTGATCATGACCAAATAGTGCGTATAGTGCGCGAGTTGACGGAGGCATCACTTCAGATCATTGATGTTTGTTTGAGTCCATATGGGTATGTTAACGTGTGATATGTTTAGTTAGATTGAGTTTAATTACTTGTTGATATTGAGGATTATATAATATTATTGTTGTTGGTGGTTTTACAGGACAAAGGCTGTTCAAAAATTGTTGGAGAATTTGAAGTGCCAGAATCAGATTAAGAGGGTGATCATGGGTTTAAGCCGCGGTGTAGCGCTATTGGCTAATGATCCAAACGGTTATCGTGTTCTTCAGTATTGCGTGGTGCATTTTGATAGTGATTTTAATCAGGTACCGTCTCCTTGATCACATTATATTATATATAGACAGTACAATTTCATTCATAACAGAGCTATTATTCGTAGTTTGATAGGGTTTTGAGGAGAAACATTGATAGTTGGTAACATATTAATGAAAAAACATGGGTAAATAACCAAATCTAGCTATGTTAGTGTTTTGAATATGTCACTTTAACTGTTAGTGTTGCGTTTGGCAGCATATCGTCGATCAAATAGCAGATAACTGCTTTAAAATCGCGACAAATAAAAGCGGTTGTTGTCTAATGCAAGCATGTGTGGAGCATTCTTGTGGGGAAGCTAGATATCGCCTTGTTTCTGCGATCATGGCCAATGCCATTCAAATAGCAGAAGATCCATTCGGGTTTGCATCTCTAAACCTCTGTCTCTATAGCGATTATAATTTTGATTTGTTTACTTATCGATGATTTTAGTTGTTTGTCTTTGAAGCGCGTAAAAGGGTTAAAAGTCGTCCAGTGTCTAATTTTAATTCGTACAACTCTCTAGATTTTTAGTTATAACTAAAATCATCTAGTTTTAATATGGCCTATGGGTTTTCGGATTTCTAGGCGGTTTTGAGCAACTATACTAGTTTCTAGGACGTTTTTAAAAGGGTTATGGTTTTTACAAAGTATTCTTAAAGAAATCTGAAAGCATATCTTCACGTGTCAAGTGATTTTATATGTTATGTTACAAGACTAATTTTGTTTATATGATTTGAAGCAATTATGTACTGCAACATATGGTGAGACTGAAGTCATCAGAGTTAACAGAACTACTTGTATGGAAACTAGAAGGAAACTTTGCGCATCTTTCTCGCAACAAATACGCGAGTAACGTTGTGGAGAAGTGTTTGCTTGAATCGCGACACCATATATCAACAAAAATTATTCTTGAACTCGTTGAAACCCCAAATCCCTCATCACTTCTTGTAGACCCATTTGGGAATTTCGTCATACAGTCCGCACTAAAGGTTTCAAAGGTCAGTTAACGTTTTCGATTATGTAAAAGTACATTACCTTTCCTTTTGTTTATTAACGTGTTTTGTTCATTGGTTAGGGGTTCGCATACGAGTGCTTACTCAAGCTGATTTCAAGAAATGTAGCGTCGATGAAAACCAATCCTTACGGTAAAAAGATACTTGATAGGATTGAGAAGAGGAGGATTGGTCACAATAAGCTTTTTTGAGTAGAAGTTGTATGTCAATATATTGTTTTCTGTGATTATCTGGTCACAAACATTTTGATTGTTTTATACATATGTTCGTAACACTTTGTGACATGCTTTTTTTGTTTTCTGAATGTCACATGTTCTTCAATTTACCAAAGTCTTTAGTAGACACATTTTTGTGACCTGATGATATTGTTTACGTAAATTCTAGTATGTTTTTTTATCTATACATGAAACTTTATCAATGTCATTCTTTAATTTGTCACATCTTTAAATGTCATGATAGCTTGATTAACCAATAATGAGTCTGCACAGTTAACAAACACTTAAGACATTATGATGAATAGAAGGTGATATTCCTCGTATTAATCATTTGACGTGAGAATAGGTATTCATAAACGAAACATATGAAGTTTAGAGCGAAAAAACATAACTCTTATGCCACCTTCTCCTTATATAGATTTCTGGATTTAGAGTTATTCAACGATTTGCGGTCCCAAATCTTGGCACTGGTTTGCAACCGCTAGTTTTGTGACCGCCATCTTACGACTTTATAAAATTTTGTTTTCCCTTTTCATGACATATTTACGACTTTATAAATTTTTTTAGTTAATAATGTTAAATTACTTAGCGAACGTTTTAAAAATGGTGGCAAAACTTTACGATCGCGTGTTAAGATTTGGTCGTAAAACAATCGTAATATTTGTGACCATGGGTCGTAAATCGTAATTGCATACTGTTTAATTAGTGTAACTAAATTCTTTACTCGTGTCATGTTTTCCTACAAATATTAATGGAATACCAACTACGACCTCTTTAACTCCGGGACTTTTAACGAATACGTTTGTCACTAAAAGCGTTATGTAGTGAAGGGTGTGATGAAGACGATGATGGTTACAGATATCGGTACGTGGGTATGGTGATAAGGGTAGTGAATAGTGGTCGACAGTGAGCAATGGTGGTAAAAACCATTTGATGCAATATGCTAAAAATATATATTATTTTAAAAGGAAATAAGAATTTAAATTTGTTATAAAAATGTTGTAGAATATATAAAATTGGTATAAAAGTGTTATAAAATACGAAATAAATTTCTTTAAAAGTTTATGCTACTTTATTGATATGAAAAAGTTCTATAGAAGTAAAAAAAGGGTTATGTACGTACAAGTGTTAAATATTTTACAAAATTTAAAACTATGAACAAACTAAAAATATTTATATTCTTTACTGCATTTGTTTTGTCAGGATTAAACTATCTCTCAGGTTTAGTCTTATTTTGTTCAAGATAGTCTATTTGCTTTCGCCAAAACCTGTTTGCAAGACAGTTCTAGCAAATCGAAAATAATTACATATATAACTTTTCTTAGAATGCCACATGACAAGATATGGTTATATAGACTTAGCATGCTAACTAAACATTGTTTGTTATAAGAACGAACTGTATATAGATTAACTAGCTTTAGTAAACCCGTGTATTATACGGGTTGAATA